>JAEQML010069598.1:0-17362 GCA_016904865.1 Pissodes strobi | reverse complement strand
TTCTATTATACCCGATTACTACGGTGCGCATGTTTTCTCGATTTGAGATACTGTTCATAGGTCTTTGTTTACTGTCTTATAATTTATAGTTTTTCTTAAGAGCTGAGTTTTATTTAAGAGCACTAAGAGCTTTCACTAAACTTTTTAACTGACTATTTAGACACTTGTCTTTCTCAACACTCTGACAAACTTCTTGTCAAGACTTTACTATGGAGGTTGTGCAACCCCTGGCCCTAGCAGTCGTCAAGTAACTAACTGGTACCAGGTTGGGTAGGAAAGGAATGGAACCTAAAGCAGTCGTATGACTAACTCTAGGAGCGGATAGAACCCAGGAGGCAGTCGTCAAGTGACTAACCTTGGGAGCTGGAGGTGAGACTAAGTCTGCCGAACTGAGGGTTCGGTAGCGTATTTATATAAAACAAAGTGATGATCATTGTATGCATAAGGTTCAAAGTCGCTCCCGTTGATTGCTCGCCGACACGAGAACGGTTGAAAAGTGACGACAGCAATAAAACCCGTTTTTATTGCTGTAAAACGAAGTTTTTTAATAGTATTATGTGTGTAGTTTGTGGAAACGTATTTCATAAGTCATGTGCGAGTCGAGATTGGTCCGAAAAAGTAAATTTTATTGATAATACCCGAATAGTCTGCTGCCAAACAGATAGTGAGGTTAATGTTAGTGGCGAAGTTGATATCAAAACAGTGGAGATAACATATCTTAAGAAGCTGCTTAAGGAGGCCGAAGACAAAAATCAACTCCTAACTGAAAATTCAAATCTTTGGAAAGAAAAATATGAAACCCTTTTTTCAAAAATTGAACAAATAAAAGGTAAACAACATTCTGCTGTTAATCCAACAATCACCTCCATCTCGTCGCCCAAGCTATTGTTGCCATCTTCGGAAAAGGAAAAGAAGTCTTTAGAAATGCCATTAGTGATCGAGAAGGTCTTCGACAAGAAAAAAGTAGAGGCTCTACAAAGTAATAAAACCGTCGAAATAGTAATCTCTGAAAACTCGAAAGTATCCACGTTGCCTGACATGTATAGTTCAAATGAACCAGGAAATGACAACATAGAAAGTAACGTTGCTGACGGCAACATAAATGACCAAGAACCTGAGGTAATCCAAACACAAGAAAAATTGACTTCATATAGTGCTATTCTGAAAGAAGATGCTCCTTGGGAAACACAACAAAAAAGGAGGGGCTTTAAGCAACAAAACAACGAAGAAAAAAACAATAAAATGCATACAGCAAAGGATGAAAACATAATAAAAAACAAATCCAAGAGACCGGCACCTATCAGGGGCACAAATAATGAATCAAGAGCCTTCAAAACGGCTTCTAGGATGGCTTTTCTGTTCGTCTCCGGTTTTGCTCCAGATGTTGAGGCAGAACAAGTAATCGCTTTTCTAAAAGACAATGACCTAGGAAGGGACTGTCGATGTGAGAAAATTAAAACAAGAAAGGACAAATATCGTTCCTCATTTAGGCTATCTGTTATCCACAGTGAAAGGGACAAATACTTGTGCTCATCCCTATGGCCTATGGGAATCATCGTGAACCATTTTATGAACATACAGCGCCTGTGATAATTGGCAACAAGAACAATACAAAAAATGACATAGTTCACAGGATAAGCGTTCTCCATGTGAATGTGAGATCCCTGAGAAATAAATTGGACGAAGTTGAAGCATTTGTCACAGACAAAAATATTAGTATCCTGTGTTTTACGGAGCACTGGCTGAGAAGGGAGGAAATAGACCATGTTCATCTTAAGGGATTTAAGCTCGCCGCTTATTCTACCAGGGACCACTATTCGGGAGGTGGTACGATAATATTTGTTAAGGACTGTCTACTGATATCTGCAGAAATGAAGGATTCCGCAATAAATATTGACAAATGTATTGAATATTGCTCAGTTTATGTCAATTCTTTAAAATTATATGTTTTGGTTTTTTACCGCTCACCCTCGGGAAGTTTTGACACCTTTCTGACGACAGTTGAAAGGCTCTTATCAGAGATGGAACCCAGTGCGAGGCTCATAGTTCTGGGTGATTTTAATATCAAATTTAATACGGATCAACCTGATACAGTAAATTTTTGTAACTTAATGGTAAGTTTTGGTCTTAGGCAAACTATATTTAAGCCTACACGACAGGACACTTGTTTAGATAATATCTTTGTGAGTCAGGCTATGGATCTGTATAGTGTGGAAGTGACTGATATGAATGTGTCTGATCACAAGTGTCAGATAGTTGAATGCATGATCTTGGAATCTTTGAAAGGGTTTGAAAGGTCACACAGGGTGTGCAGACCCATTACTCAACAGGGATTAGATACATTTTTTAATATAGTAGTAAATACCTCCTGGGATTTTATAAGTGAAAACTGTAACGTTGATAGAACATTTGATCATTTTTTGGGATTACTTGAAAATGCTTATCTATCTGCTTTTCCAGAAAAAACCTATGTTTTTAGATGCGATAACTTTAACATCATTAGCTGGTTTACTGATGATCTGCGGATTATGAGAGATCATCTCAGTTTTCTGGGGGATCTAAGTAATCATTACAAAAATAATTTTATGACTCAAGAATTTAAAAGCTATAAAAAACTGTATAAAGAAGCCATCAGAACAGCTAAAATAAGGGCAAATAATAATTACATTCAGTCTTCGACTAACCAAGCAAAAGCATTATGGAAAGTAATAAATGGTAATAGATGTAAAAAAGACCTACATCCCAAAAATGTAAATATAACTTCAGGTGAGTTTAACAATTTCTTTTCCAATATAGCCAACAATATTGTACAGATTATCCCTCAGTCCAAGAATGACCCGCTTGACTTTTTAAAAAATGTCTCGCAACCTGAAACATCTTTCTCCTTCACTGAAGTAACATTCAATGATATGAGAGACATAGTTGATAGCCTGAAAAATAAGCAGAGTCGTGACCTCTATGGGTTTAATGTTAAAGTGATAAAAACTGTAAAGAACCAACTAATAATACCATTAACAAAATTAATAAATCTTTGCTTTAAGCAAAATGTTTTCCCAACTAAATTGAAAATAGCCGTGGTTATTCCAATTTTTAAAAAAGGCGATCCTACCCAGCCAGAAAATTATAGGCCCATATCACTTTTGCCTATTATATCTAAAATCTTTGAGAAATGTATGGCCATTAAAATAACACAATTTTTTGAGTCAAGTTCTCTTTTCTCTCGATTTCAATTTGGCTTCAGAAAAAATAAAAACACAGTTCTGGGCATTATCAACTTGGTATCGGATATAATGGAGGGATTTCAAAACAGAGAATATAGTTCGGTTTTGTTTTGTGATTTGAGCAAAGCTTTTGACTGTGTCGACCATGGTATTCTTCTGAGAAAACTGCAGTATTATAATTTCAGTGCAAGCAGCATTACACTTATCGATTCATATCTTCAAGGTCGACAGCAGGTGGTGAGCTGGGCTGGTGTGACATCGGCAAAGGGTGAAATAAATATTGGAGTTCCCCAGGGATCTGTTCTTGGTCCAATTTTATTCCTCATATATATAAATGATCTGCCATATAATGAGACCGTAGCGAAATATACACTCTTTGCTGATGACACAACAATCCTGTACTCTGCTAGAAGCTACCAAGAATCACTGAGGGAGTCTATGGCGGCACAGGATAGAGCTGAGGATTGGTTTTGCTCCAATCGACTGCTGTTAAATGCAGATAAGACGATTCGTCTGCTTTTTACTTTGAGGGAATTTCCCGAAAATGTAGTCCATCAGGAAGTGCGGTTTCTGGGGGTGGTTCTTGACTCCAAACTACAATGGCGAGATCATGTCGATGCTCTCTTAGTAAGGCTGAATAAAGGTCTTTATGTGCTTAGGAGTTTGAGAGGTTGTGTTTCAGGGGATGTGTTGAGAACAGCTTACTTTGCAATCTTTCACTCACACCTGTCTTATGCTATCCTAGTGTGGGGACACACGGCTCAAATACACCGAACTTTTAGCATACAAAGAAAGGCAGTGAGAATAATGACAGGTTTAGGATATAGGGATGAATGTAGAAGGATGTATGTGGGTATGAGTTTGCTGACTGTGCCCTGTGTGTATATTCTGGAATGCTTGCTGTATGTAAGACAGAATTTGGATCTATATCGGACTCATGACGATGTTCATTCTCACAATACCCGCACTGGGCGCAATTTAGTACCTGCATGCTGGCGGCTGGGAAGGTGTCAGGATGGACCGGGGTACTGGACAATAAAATTTTTTAATGCATTGCCTGATAATACCAGGTATTTACCAATACCACAGTATAAACAAAAAATAAAACAATACTTAATAAAAAATGCTTTTTATTCATATGAGCAATATTTAAATTCTGATTTTAATATGTTGTGATTTGTCTTTTTAAATGACCGCTATAAATTTGGATTGTTCAAATAATGTCTAGTTTATGTAATAACTATTATTAGGTTTTTGTAATAATTATCAATAGGCTGTAACATTTTAAATTGGATATATATGTGTCATAATTTTAATATTTAATAATTCTAGCTATGTTTTTTCACGATTGACTTGTGCAAACAATGTAATTTTGTACCAGCACCAAATAAACTATTGTCTATTGTCTATTGTTGTTTATAGTTTGCCTTTAATGTTTATATAACAATCTTCAAGTTCAAGTTCAAACTTGCGACAGGGTGATATTTGTTTAGTAGCTTATGCATTTTAGTAGATTACACGTTCCCCCGCCCTCTAAATGTTGGTCCCCAACATTAATGCGACCGCTATAGCTCAAAAAAGAAAGACCTCAATTCGAAAAAACTTGCCGCATAATACTATGTGATATTATTATTTATAGAACATAAAAAAAAAAGTATCCATCAGTGATCTTGTTACTTTCTGGATCCAGGCTGATCCTTAGTAACTCCCTCTAGCCTCCACTGCAGTCTATATGTCTTAGCATTGACATACCATTGAACTGTTTGAGGGTATCATAAATAAGAGCCTGCTGGAGAGACTAGTATGGACA
Organism: Pissodes strobi; assembly: GCA_016904865.1. Taxonomy (NCBI): domain Eukaryota; kingdom Metazoa; phylum Arthropoda; class Insecta; order Coleoptera; family Curculionidae; genus Pissodes; species Pissodes strobi. The sequence goes on along the minus strand of JAEQML010069598.1, from coordinate 12,331 downwards.
TCCACTGGTGCTTGGTACATAAAATAAAAAAGAAACATATTTTTATAAATTGTCTTTGAAATTTTATACTTAACTCTAATTCTAGATTAACAGAGAACAAGTAGAGTGCATAATTCCCCACTTAGTATTTTGCATCTTTGAAATATCTATACTTTACCGTTGACTGTCAAATAGGCGCCTATTCGACAATCAACGCTTGTTTGCATAATTGCTATAGTTACAGCTAACAGGGAATGCGTCCATCCCCCGCTAGTTGAACTTTGCTTTCTAATTATAAACAATTTTAATTCTAGAGTTACTAGGGAGAGAGTTTATAGCACTTATTTCTATAATTATTTACATTACTTAATTCAAATAAATCGATCCTGTTTTTAATATTACCCGACTATATTTACCATATCTATTACATGGAACTTATTTATGTATACAGATGGGCTTGTTTTCCCATATTAAATTTAACTATATTACCCATATTGCAGATAATTCCATAATTGTAAAGAAAAAATTTGATTAATTATATTTTATTAAATTATTTCGTACATCTAATATTATATTACGGTCCTGTTTATGAGACTAATATTTACTCCCTGCATTTTATTTCTTTAATTATAGCAGTTTATTAGACTCAGTAATACTTGTTGACTTATACAAAAAATCGGCCGACTTTTTATAGTCTCTCAATTATCGACTTATTTATGCTTGCTGACCATGTTTATATTTAAAAATGTTTATCTATACACAATTTACAGATTTTAGTTCCATGAAATATCGTACAGTCAATTATTCTAATATGTAACATTAATAAATAAAAGGTATCTTATACTTTACGCTACAATATTTTCTTTCTTCTGGCTTGTCCCTCACTTCTTGGTGGCTAGATGGCGCCCTTTGAAAACTACTGAGAAAGTACCCATCTTTGCTTCGTGTCCCTTGTTGAGTATCGATATGTCTGCCCCATCTCTACTTGAACGAGTGTTCGCCGAGTAGTTCTGGTGCTTTCTTCGTTTTTTTTTCTTTTGACTGGTACGCCTGTCAATTCGTCGACCTCGAACTTTTTGACCTATGGAAAAAAATGCTATCGTGTCCTTTTCGTCAATTCGTCACGTTGTGTATCGCCTAGATCAAATAAATAAGCATTAAAATTTGTTACATTGATATAATGACGAAGATTTGTGTTTGATTTTTGCACCTTTTGGTCGGTTTTATGTTCCTGCCGAATGCAGTTTTTGCAATGTGACCAGGGATTTGCCTATGAAGTTTGAATCTTGGCAGGTGCTTTGAAGCGAAAAGGTAAGTGTTGTATTACCTATAATCATTATTTTTGGACTCTTTGAAAATAAGAATAAATGCAAGAGCATATAAAACTCTAATCCAAGGGTGTTTGATGCATGAGCATGAGTTTGAATTTCTTGGAAACATTTTGCGTGACTGAGTTTGAGGTTAGCAAAAGGTGTGGTCAGGGTAAATGACCTTTTTGGCCATGTATTCCATGTGGGGCTTGAATATTGACAAGAAAAATTTATCAATGTTATATATTTCAGCTGTTTATTAGATATCTACTTCGGTATCTACTGCTGATTTTTCTTTCATATACTTCAGTCTTTATCTCCATCTTCTAGGCATTTGACTTTGAAGGACGTGGAAGCATCTGCGTTGTCTTGCCCTGGGAAGTTGTACGTGGATGGTATGGATCCCTTGGACGCTATCGTGTGGTGATATTTCTACCTCTGGATTTACACTAGTTTGTAGCTAATGTAACAGAATCTTATGAATAAGTTTGGTAAGTTTTACTATTATACTATCTTATACATTAGTTTTGCTTTTTTTTTTATCTATCCCTTCTTTCCGTAAATACCTATATGGATATATACTGCGGATTGTTATGTAAAGAGAATGAATGGTAGAACATAGAGAACTTCTTACTGAGTAAGAGTAGAGGGGTGAGGTTAACGTTGCAGACCCATTTGGCATTGTACATAATGTAATGTTTTACAGAAGTATGGACTAAGAACACTACGAGTCCTTGCGACCTACTGGCTTCGATAAGTTTTGGTTAATTTCCATTGCTTAATATTAATTTTATTTTATGAGTATTATTAATTTTTTGTCAGATATCAGTTGTCTCGCTGCTGCTGTTCAAATTACGTCCGACTGTATATACCTTCCACTATTTAGATATTGTTTGCAATTGTATCGCCCTTTGCTAAGCCTTTTTTTATTATTTTGCCTTAAGCATTTCTCTGTTCTTTAGGTCTGGTTTCTTGAAAAACTTGAATGCTTCGGGTGTATACCAGGATAGCTATTCCACTGTTTTCGGAGTACTCGAGGGACTGCTGATGCCTGTGCCCATCTGCACCTTCTGAGATGATTGAACCAAGCTCGCAAGGATCTGGTAACTTGGTAAATTGCTATGTTTTTTACAACTTATTATTTTATTCTTTTTTCTGATATATTTATATTGTTTCTCTATCCATCTATATTTATTATTTTATTGCTAATTTCTTTATATAACATTCCCATATCTTAGGTTTCTCTATTCTTTACTTAATCTGTACTTTATTCTATCTCTTCTTATTTACAATTAATTCATTAGCTTTACTACTTCCTTATATATGTATGCTATATTTTTAAACTCATATTATATATACATCTTTGTATGTTTCCTCAATTGTTTCAACTTATTGATGCTTGTCAACAACTTTCCTTTAATTATTTCACTATGGTATGCAACTTTTCATACTTTATGTGAACACTTTATTCTATGTATTTTCATGCTTACGATTACATGAACTAGTTATTTCATTATTTCCTTATCTATCACGAGGCAGTGATAAGTTAATCTATCTATGTATCTATGCTTATCTATCTATGCTACATATGTGACTAGCTTTATGTACAAAATATAGGACATTATATTATTTATATAACCATGTATGCTCTTTTCTAAACACATTGTATAAACATCTTTTGCTTAAACATTTCCATTATTCACTTTATGTATGCTTTACATATTGCCTTACTATGTATGCTTCTTAAAACATCTTCTTCTATATTTCTTCTCACTTTACATAAACAACTTTTCAACTTGTGTATGCCTCTTCTATTCTTCATGCTTTACGTAAACATTTCTTGCTTATGTAACCATTTTATCTGAGCTTCTGCGGTACCAAAATTTTATGCTTAACCTCCTTACGTCAGCCAGCTATACTTCAGTCCGTATATGCTCAACTTTCCGATGCCTAAATTTAGATAATCCGTCGTGGTAGTCTTTTTTAGGCCGGACAACACTTTACTTTATAATACTTCCTCGTATACACATATATTCCTCCTGTATATACTCTCAATACACAATTTTAATGGCAACTCAGTTTTCCTGCTTTTCTCGAATACGATAATCCTGCAACTGGGCCATTTATTTGTGCTTTATTATGAATATCTTCACCTTATTTTCACCTATTTATTTTGCATACATAGTTTACTAATCTTCTCATTAATATTCACTTAACACGACTTATTCTAGCTTCTTTTTTTTCTTCATAACTCCTTCTATGTACTATATTGTATATTGTATATTGTCTATTTATGTATAGTTCCTTAATCTCCTAAGTGTTTTATCTATATATTTGTCTTAATAACACTTGGGTATATATTATGCTTATTTATGTTTCACTATGTACAACTTTTATTTACATTGAGACTTTGATCCCACCTCCCGTTTTTGTTTTTGCTTGTTTCTTCTTTAGTTTCTTATTTCACTTGCGTACTTGTTCCATATATAATTTTATTTTCCTTATCCTTGTCATCCTCACTAATTTCTCCTGCTTCTTGCTCCATTGTTTCCTTCTCCTATACAAATCTGTTGTATTGCTCCATTTTAATTTAACAATCAGTTGTATTTAATTTATTATCTTTTTCCTTGCAGATACGGACCTGGCCTTGGTCACACATGCGGTTCTATTCTTGACCTTTCCCAGCTAGCGGTGGCGCTTGGATTGAATGACCTTGCAGCTTTTAGCATCCGCCTCAAGATGGCGACGTATATGCAGCAATGGACGTAGCTTGAACGCGCGTAGTTTAAAATTGCCTTATCATTGTAAATAAAAATGTTTGAGTTTCATTAGTTTTATTTGCCCAACAACACTGCGCGAATGATTACAGGCGCGTGATTTGAATTTTTCAATTATAATTTAATTGTTTTTCTTGACATATCATTTTTCTAACGTGAATTACGACACGTCTCTACCACGTGGTTCTAAGATCAATGACGTCGTCTATTGCGAAACGACTTGACGGATAAAATGTTCACGATGTCTCTTGTCAAAAAATGTAATAGAGATGGCGACTGTACCCGAGTACACTAGGTCGCGCATGATTTGAGAGCGAGAGGTACTGTTTATAAAGTTTTTGTTAATTGTATTATAATTTATAGTTTCAGGGGTAGCTTCGGCGCCTCCACCACGTGTCACGAGTATTTTTAGGGGTAGCGCGTTTTATTTCTTATAATCATTATCACATATCACATAGTATTATGCGGCAAGTTTTTTCGAATTGAGGTCTTTCTTCTTTGAGCTATAGCGGTCGCATTAATGTTGGGGACCAACATTTAGAGGGCGGGAGAACGTGTAATCTACTAAAATGCATAAGCTACTAATAAAATAACACCCTGTCGCAAGTTTGAACTTGAACTTGAAGATTGTTATATAAACATTAAAGGCAAACTATAAACAACGCGAGCAATCAACGGGAGCGACTTTGAACCTTATGCATGCAATGATCATCACTTTGTTTTATATAAATACGCTACCGAATCCTCAGTTCGGCAGACATTGATCTCACCTCCAGCTCCCAAGGTTAGTCACTTGACGACTGCCTTCTGGGTTCTATCCGCTCCTAGAGTTAGTCATACGACTGCTTTAGGTTCAATTCCTTTCCTACCCAACCTGGTACCGGTTAGTTACTTGACGACTGCTAGGGCCAGGGGTTGCACAACCTCCATAGTAAAGTCTTGACAAGAAGTTTGTCACAGTGTTGAGAAAGACAAGTGTCTAAATAGTCAGTTAAAAAGTTTAGTGAAAGCCCTTAGTGCTCTTAAATAAAACCCAGCCCTTAAGAAAAACTATAAATTATAAGACAGTAAACAAAGACCTATAAACAGTACCTCAAATCGAGAAAACATGCGCACCGTAGTAATCGGGTATAATAGAATCTCATTTTCTCTGACCAATAATTGTTGTTAAAGTTTTATCGTTAATACATTGTTATTGTTATAAACTAAACGTGCTTACTTTATCATCTCTTCTTACCCCACGTGACGCGATCCCGGTCTACCTCAGTTACCCCCCCGGCACGGGGGGGTAACTGAGGTAGGCGTGTCCTCACGAGTAGAACATTCAGTGGTAGATTAAAGGAAGCATTGAGACCCCGTCATTGTACTTATCGCGACGAGGCTCTTCTCTGAGAAGTTATTCTTTAAATAAAACGCGCTAGCCCTAAAATTACTCGTGACAATATCCAAATACCAAAACCTGAAAGCACTAGGAATGGGCTAAATATCTATATCACAAATAACGAAGAATCTATGTCAAATAATTTAGATTTGCCGCCAAATGATGATAGCGTAAAAGCGGCCACCAAAAACGATGATAGAGAAGACACAAAATGGACGACGGTCGTTAACAAGAAAAATAAATACGAAAGTATGGACCTATCAAGTAATCAAGTTGTAGTAAAATGCTTGAAAGAAAACAATTTACATGAAAATGTTACTTGTGAAAAGATGAAAACAAAAAAAGAGAGGTACCGTAGCTCTTTTAGGCTTATGGTTCCGTATTATTAATTAGAAAAATATCTCGACGGAGATCTGTAGCCCACTGGTATAATAATAAACCATTTTCAGAATTTACAGCGCCAAAATCAAAACAGGCAGAGAGTGAGCACAATGCATCTGACAAAAGAAAGAAGGTAATGCTCTTGCATATGAATATAAGATCTTTACGAAACAATATAGAATATGTAGAAAGTTTTGTTACTGACCAGAATATTCACGTAATGTGCATAACAGAACATTGGCTGAATCAAGAAGAAATCAATTGTTTAAATATCGATGGCCATAAAGTCGCAGCATCATATGCAACGAATGATCAAATTGGGGGTGGAACCTTAATATTTTTCAGAAATGTTTTGGAAGCCTGTGATATTTCATTTAAATCTGATTTTAATATAAACAAATGTATTGAGTATTGTTGTACGTATGTAAAATATTTTTATCTTTATATTTTAGCTACGTATAGATCGCCCTCGGGTCATTTTGGCACCTTTTTGTCGCCTGTGGAGGGGATACTGTCTGAGTTGAGGGAAAGGGGAGATATTGTACTAGAAGGTGATTTTAATGTCCGTTTTGGTACAGCTGAGCTGGAAACGACTCAGCTGTGTGATATGTTAAATAGTTTTTGCCTAAAGCAAACCATATATGAGGCAACTCGTGAACAAGCCTACCTGGACAATTGTCTTCCTGAGCCCTGGTGTCGAAGTCATTGCTACCCACGAAATTGACATGGATTTTTCAGACCATTAAAGTCAGCTGGTTGATATTTCTATAAATAGAGATCGAGAGAGGCTCCGAATGGCAGACAGGGTATGTAGACCGGTGACACAGAGGGGTTTATTTGCTTTTCATACCATTTTAGATTCAGTAGAATGGGACTTTATCCAAATAAATGATATGAATGTTGATCAGAAATTTGAGGTGTTTATGGGGATCTTGGAGAGGGCATATCTTGAATCATTTCCTGAGAAAAACTAAAGAGTAAGATCTAATCACTCTAACAACATAAACTGGTTTAATGAAAATCTCAGGAACATGCGAGAGCATCTTAACTTCCTGAGAGAGTTATCTAAACAATATAACCTAATCAACAGGTAAATGAATTTAGGGATTTTTATAAGGATGAAATACCTACGCAAGGCCAAATAAGGGCAAATGACAATTTGATCCGAAACTCTTCTAATCATCCGAAATACATGTGGGAAATCATTAATAAACATCGCGCAGCTAGTAAAAATCCCCATGACAACAACCCAGGACCTACGTCAGATGAATTTAACTGGTTTTTTCAACCATCGCTAATAATATCATAAAAAATATACCTAATGTAGATGAACCTGCAGATAATTTTAATTTTCTGAACACGTCAAATATTGGGTGTTTTGACTTCCCAGGGGTTACTTTTATTGAGGTTAGGATCACTTAACGAAAAAAAAAACTGTAGAGATATATTTGGACTTAATGTAAAAATCCTCAAATCAATTAAAAATATCATAATAGTACCTCTACAGGGTTAACAAATCTTTGCATTAGAGAAAGTGTTTTTCCAAATATATTAAAGAAAGCAGTAGTAAAGCCAATCTTTAAAAAAGGGGATAAGTCAAAGCCAGAGAATTACAGACCAATATCTTTGCTGCCCATTATATCAAAGGTAGTGGAAAAATGTATAGCATTAAGGTTGATGAAATTTTTTGAGTTCAACAATTAGTTTTTTGAAAATCAATTCGGTTTTCGCAAGGATAAAAATACTGTTATGGGCATCTTAAATCTTTTTAATAGTATAAATGAGGCCTTCCATAAGAAGCAGTTTAATACTATGCTGTTCTGTGAGTTGAGTAAAGCTTTTGATTATGTTGGCCACAATATTCTTCTGGAAAAACTCAGGGGATACAAATTATCACAGAACAGTATCAGGTTGATAGCATCCTATCTTGAGAACCGTGCACAAATGGTGGAGGTTGTAGGGGTGAGGTCAGCGGAGAGAAACATTGAAGTTGGGGCCCCACAAGGGTCAATATTGGGACCAATCCTTTTTCTGGCATACATCAATGATTTACCAGCCTCAGAAAAGGACCACACTCTCTTTGCTGATGACACAACTGTGTCATTCTTTGCAGATAGCCTCGAAGAATCATGGAATGGCTCATTAGACGCTCAGGACAGGGCAGAAAATTGGTTCTGCTCAATCAAATTGCTTCTTAACAAGGATAAAACAAAAATAATTGTCTTTTCCATGCGCGACTTTACAGAGGCAGACCAGGATGGGGAATCAGTGAAGTTTTTGGGTGTATACCTGGATCCCAGGCTACAGTGGGGTGCACATATTGGGGCAGTGGCTGGCAAGTTGAGTAAGAACTTATACCTTTTGCGCAGCTTGAGAGCCGGTGTTTCAAAAGAGGTTTTAAGAACAGTTTATTATGCTCTATTTCACTCCCATCTTTCCTACGCGATCCTGGTATGGGGGCACTCCTCCGGTGCCCAGGACCAGAGGTTGTTTGGCCTTCAGCGAAAAGCTGTAAGATTGATAAGTGGCCTTGCGTATCGAGAGAATTGTAGAGGGTCTTTTGGGGAACTGGCGATACTCACCTTGCCTTGTCTGTATGTTCTGGAGAATCTTTTGTTTGTAACACGTAATCAGGTATTACTTAGAATACATGGGGATACTCATGATCATGAAACCCGATCCAGTAACGATCTGGTGCCTTCTTATTGGCGGTTGAGGAGGTGTCAGGATGGCCCAGGGTTTTGGTCAATAAAGTTTTTTAATGTATTACGTCATGATATAAGAAACCTTCCGTATATCAAGTTTAAAGACAGAATCAAACATTTGTTACTTCAGAACACTTTTTACTCAATACAGGAATATCCGAGCCATCAGTTTTAACAAATTTTAACAGTATGTTTCTACATGTAAGTTTTAATTGTGCTTATTAGTGTATGTTATGTTATTGAATGTAAATCTTAATTGTGTTTAATAGTATATAGATGTATTGATAGTGTTATTTTATGATAAGAAACTGATAGTGTAAATTTTGATGATAATATTTTAATTTGATTTGACGTATGTAAACATTTCTGTAATGACATGAATAAAATATTGATTGATTGATTGATTGATTGATTGATTGATAGGCTGTGCCTAAAAAAATACACGAGGCGTACACAATTGAGAAACGAGATCAATGAGCTAGAGTTATCTATGTTTGATTACAATTTCAGATCTTAAAATGACCCAAGAAAGAAAGCTGATAGTGGCGCACCAAGGAAACGCTTTTTCAATCTACCTTGCGACCCCGGTGAAATTTAACTAACCCAAAATAACCCATAGTTCGAATACCACTGCACATAGTGCGATAATGGTCCATCTTGTTGAAACTACATTGTTGGAGTTTATATATCGGGCTCATTAGCTTGAAATACAGTTGGGCTAGGGCAGGAATTAACTCCAGTTGCAAAAATTTAAGATTAATTTTGGCGGTTAAGTTTACATAAAAAAATATGGACGTATAATCCTGTCCAAACATTGATTTTTTTCAACATATTGCTTATGAGCCACTTGAACCCAATGAGTATTCTCTGTAGACCAATCTCTACAGTTTTGTCAGTTGAGAAAAAAGGTAGCGCCATCATTCATCATTCAAATAATTTTTATTATGCTGCCTATTTATTCACTAACAAATAATTTATAACTAAAATGACTTCTTAAATAATAATTATTCCTAAATTCCCAGCGAACCATACCACCAGACGGTCTAATTTATATTTTCGACGCATACGATTTTTAGACAATTAAAATTCATATGATTTTTTATGAGTTGTAATTTATTCAATAATTTGTGTGTCTATAGTACTATTTTAAGACCCGTTATTTTAATGATCCTTACACTCCTTGTGAGGTGCTTCTGATTTATTCATTGATAGCATTATGGCTGAATTGGCCCATTGACCCCAATTATTACTCATTTTTATATTTTAAGAGATGGTCTGGGTAGTGACGGATTTAAATATGAGTAGGGGTAGGCAGCTTTTGGTTTTCAAGGTTACTCTGATCGCTATTATATGCTGCGCTTTTACTATAATAAATGTGATTTGTAATAATAAGTAGGTAGGAAAGTATACCACATTTCGTTTTCAAACTAAAAATTGTATTAACTTTCTGTCTATAATCAATCCTTCTACATGGAGGAAGTTTGCTAAAATGTTAATAGATTAGCCACATTAGCGATAATGACTGTCCTTATAGTGAAATAGGAAGAATAGTGAAATAGAAGAAACCGAAGTAATAAGAGAATGTAACTTGCACGTATCTGCCAAGAGACTAATTAATAACTTGATAACAATCCTTATAAGTCACTATTGAAGTATCAAAAACAGTTTTAACGAACATATCTGCATTAAAAAATCGGAGCTGCAAAATAATGTAAAGCTAATGTATCTCCCAAAATGCCACTTTTCTAAAACCCCGACAGAACCAATCAAACCGTGCTTCTTGTTATAACTTCATCTGAATTTAAAAAATACCCTTCTGGATAAAAATACTTGAAAGAATAAAATGAAACATTCTTGTGCCAGGGCATTCGATTTTTGATCCTCATCTTTTCATAACTTCTTTTTTTATTATTTATATTAACATTTTTATTCTGACACCAAGTAACTAAGCTATTTAAAAATTATATATAAAATTATTTATGTATAGGGTGTCCCCTTAAACATTGAAAGCTATAAGGTGAACCACTATCCCAACCTCCTACAACTAGGCCTGACGGCTTAAGGTGGATTCTCATGCGTCCGACATCCGAAGATACGATGATCCGACAGTGTTTCTATTGGTTAAGATATTCGTCTTTCTATTGGTTGGATTGACAAGATTTTCGTATCCGAATTTAACAAGCAATTTGACATTCTGCGTTTTCTTTTATAAACTAACCTGAAGTAATAATTTTGAATGAGACCAAGGAAGAATTCTCAGAGCTTTCATATTCAACACACAGTTAGAGGGACCCACAGATAAGTTTTAACCGACAAATGTACCATGATCTTGTCCTTCGTACTAAACTGAAATTGCCTTAATATAAGTGAAAATATATTGTTTATATAGTCCTTATACAATGGCAAATCTCTCGCCAGCAAAAATCGATTCACGCGCACGATTGGCCTGGGTTAATATTAATTAATATATTGATAACATTAGTCGATTTTGAAGTTCTTCCTACCAATCCTCAAACAATACAAACATCTGTCGTGATGGGTTACAGTCTCGTTTCCCTTTATAAATTATGTTAAGCATTTTGCTGTGCTCGATTTTTATAATTATTCGGATCTCAAAATCTTTTACTTTGATTGATTTGTTAATATGTAGTAGCAGACGCAGATGGGATACAAATAACACATTATATGAGTAAACAAAACAAATAAAAAGTGAGGTTAAGAAACACAGATATCGGCCAAAGTTAAAATAATTTGAACTCCATACGACATCGGATGATTTTAAAAATATTCGGATAATAATTTGCGCCAAAACATTCTAACCAATAGGAGCTCCGTCGGATCATCGTATCGTCGGATAGCGGACGCATGAAAATCCACCCTTACGCGTGAGTCATCCAAAGTGGTCTTAATTTATTTACAGGCGTATATTGAAATGTGCAATTTCTTTTAAAACTTCACAGTTAAGTAGACATTTTAGATGCAAAAAAATCGAAAAAATATAACAAAATCTTGTTTTTTGTAAGTTTAACTTTTTTTATATGTAGTTTGAAACGTAATTTTCATAATATAATACCTCCTACAAGCTGATATTACTTTAAGCACGACTATTATGACTGATACTGTGTATTATTCTTTTTTTTAATCAAAAATTAAATTGCAGTTTACTTACCTTTTTCTGCATACATAAATAATATTTAAGGGCTTCCGGTTAAAACAAGGCTGCGAGTCATGAACTCAGCCCTTAGAGACGCCTCATTCGATTTTTGTTAAAGGAAAACGAAATTTCAAAGCTAAAACTTTTGAATATCCTGAAACTATTTTGATAAACTGAAACTAGATACCACCAATCTATTTAATAGATAGGTGGTAAAATGTCACTATAGGTATAAAGGTGTTATAAAGGCCCAGAGCTGTGCGTCTCGTCGGGGATCCGGAGTTGACCCGGAATCTGGATAGTCTGGAACATCGCAGACATGTGGCCGATTTGACTCTGTTTTACAGATACTTTCACGGCAGATGTTCCCAGGATTTGGCCCGCATCATCCCGTCTCTGGCAACTCCTATCAGATAGTCCCGACAGACGGCTGGAGCGCACCAGTTCGTCGTACAACTAGAAACACCTAGAACATCGCTTTACCAGAACTCCTTTGTCTGGCGCACAGCATCACTGTGGAACTCACGTCCAGGATATCTGTTTCCCACTAATTACAGCCTACAAATATTCAAGAACCGTGTCAATCAACATCTTCGCACACACACCGCTCGTCGAGCCCCATAGGATCTCCCTTTAGTGTGTGC
>JAEQML010069597.1:0-17364 GCA_016904865.1 Pissodes strobi | reverse complement strand
TAGTATTTTTATAGTATTAATATGTAATAATTAGTTTTTAATTTCACCCAGGACACAAATTTTCGTAAAAAATAGAGAAAATAGGTAAAAACATAATGATTATGTGCCTATAAACGTATGCATTTCAATAGAAGCCAATCACGCAATGACGTCAATGCGCGGAGCGAACGAATTTGAGACGGTTAGGTATCATACCTTCCGTTTATTGTATCATGCTCTCACAGAAACATTCATATAATATATCATTGATATAGATCAGGAACAATATTGGTCCTAACACAGTATCCTGGGACACTTTTTCAGATACAACTTCAGTCACTTTTGTTACTTGATATCTTCCTAGCAGGTAACTTTCAAACCATTTGTAGGCTTTACCCCCAACCCCATATATTGCCAGCTTCATTAACAGTATTTTTCTATCGACAGTTTCAAATGCCCGTTTAAAATCAAGGAACACAGTCACTACATTCTTATCATTATCTATCAACTCTTTTCCCTAAAATCACTAGCTGTAATGAAGTCTCACAAGAATGTTTGTCCCTAAACCCACTCTGATTATCTATGAGTATATCATTGCCTCTTAAATGTTCTAATAACTGGTCCTTCAGATGCATCTCTAATAGTTTTTCAATTAAAGGTAACATATTAATTGGTCTAAACTCTTCCACTTCCACCATGCCCTCAAACTATCACATAATTGCCTTGCTTCTAATAATCTCCAAAGTCATGGAATGTGTAGTCACCCAGTACCTCGAGATTAACAAAATAATTAGCTATGACCAATACGGCTTCCGCAAACAGAGATCGACAGGAGATATATTGGCCTATGTCACTCATATATAGAGTAGGGCAATTGGGAATTACGGAGAATCTCGAGCGATTGCGTTGGATATTTCGAAGACATTTGACAGAGCTTGGCATGACGGATTGCTCAACAAACTGCCGTCCTTCGGACTGCCAGCCTCTCTCTGCAGCTGGCTTGCCAGTTTTCTTAAGAAATGATCTCTGCACGTTGTAGTTGATGGACACATCTCAGACATATTCACCGTTAATGCGGGAATGCCTCAGAACGCAATACTTTCACCAACTATCTTCCTCATCTATATTAATGACCTGCTGACCGAAACGAATAATCCTGTTTACAGGAGGAGCAGATTACAGCAATTAATCAAGATCTGGAAAAGGTTCGAACCTGGGGCGACAGGAATTTGGTCCAGTTCAATGCAGCAAAAACCCAGGCAGCCGCGTTTACCAAGAAAGCCAATACGGCGGGCCCTGATATCATTATGGCCGGATCAATCATTTCGTCATGCTCGTCAATCGGACTACTGGGTGTCTCGGTCAACAGCAATATGTCCTGGCATGACCACGTTGCTAACATCGAAAAATCAGCCTCGCAGAAGCGCACCGTTGGTTGTACAACTGGAAACACCTAGAACGTCGCTTTACAAGGACTCCTGTGTCTGGTACACTGCATTACTGTGGACCTCACTCCCAGGATATCTGTTTCCCCCTAATTATAACCACTATTCAAGAACCGTGTCAATCAACATCTTCGCGCACACATCGCTCATCGAGTGCCATAGGTTTTTCCTTTAGTGTGTGTGCCACTGTCATAAAAAAAGCCTAGAAGAGGTAAATCCGGCAACCCTCCGAGCCAGTCTACCTTGGCAATGGGGTCTTGTCGTTTGCCGGTCTGATGTTTCCTCAAATTAATTAAATTGAATGAAATTAAAACTGCGTTTTATAATAGCAGTAGCAGTGTGTATAATCTTGTCTAACATTTGTGCAGATCACAATTACGGATAAACTTTTTTATGACTAAATTAAAGCAATTTATTGTTTAGTTGCTTACCGGCTTCTCGCGGTCTCCAGCATGATGGTGTTATCATTTATAAGGGATGAATAAAACATACTTAATTTCTTATCGTTTTGCTGTCTTGTAATAATGTTTTATTATGTATAGTGCATTGCGTGAAATTAATAATGAAGTTATAACCAGGTGATTATATCTGTAATAGATGTAAAAAATATTTAGGAAATCAGTAGTTTTTGCAAATAATTAGTAATCTAACCAAAGAACATAAAATACATGTATGCTATCAGTTATTAGTGTTATCACCTTAATTCTGAATAATGGGAAATTCTCTTAAATTAATGTACTTAATGAGCTGAAATAATGTGTCATTAAATTATAAAATTTTCCGTTATAAAAGCTTTTCACAAAAATCCATCATCCCGTTATAAGTAGGTAAGTGTGAATTAGTCACTTTTAAATCTCACGCAATAGGATGTTAGTAATAAAAAATCTAGAGCATAATTTTTTCCGTATTTGACTAATTTATTAAGTGTATCCTATCCTATTATCCTATAGTAGTCATCCGGTGATATACAAAAATATTTTCTTTTATATTTTCTTTTACAGATTGATTTAATTAAGTATAATGATGCAAAGTATAATTTCTTTAATTAATTAATTAATGTAAATGCATTGCAGTTTTTAACTGGTAACATACCTGTTAAATTTATACCGTCTCTGCGAAAAAGGCTAGTTAGTAAAGTACTTTATTGTCCAAAAAATATAACACGTAGGTAACATTTCTTATTGACAAAGCTTTATAAAATATACACAAAATATAGAACAAAACGAAATGAAATCAAAAAAGGTAAATAGCATACCAGAAAAACATAAGGGTGGGGAGTTAAAAGATAATTAGTGGCAAAATATTACCTCTGTAATATACATTATCACATTACCCACAGTCAAAATTGTAATGACTTATTGCGGCCATTTGTCTCAATAAAATTTGATAACTCATTAATTGAGAAACGCGCATCATAACTTAAAAATACAATATAATGAACTTTTTGTCATACGCTCCCAACAATAGCTATTTTACGGACTCATTTGAGTCCGTAAAATGCTTCTTTTTAGGCCTAGTCCCTAAAAGTCGTCATGGCAAACTTTACGGACTATTCCAAAATTTCTGAATATGTCTAGATGTCAAATTTCGAATGACATGACAAAATTGTCAAATAGTTGCTACGATATCAATTTCTAACATAGAAAAGTGATTTATATATACACGAAATAGAACTTTCACTGTATATATCCCCTCCATTTTTTGTTTTAATTCATGACTACACCGCTATGCGCTTGCATCGCCGTTTTTCGACGTCTCGACGTCAGGCGTCCGTCACAAAAGTTTTAAGTCATGTCAGGCATGTCAAATTATTATTTTATTTATCGTGTTGAGTTTTTTTTTGAGTGGTGAAATATGTTTTATTGTTGTGTTTCTTCCTGTAAGAACTCAAATAAGAGTTGTATGATGTTAAGATTTCCATATTTTGATGAATCGGTAAGTACCTATCAGTCCTACCACAGACCACTTTTGTGATGTAATTAATTACCTTTTATGCATGCAAAATTAGTTTAACTACTCTATAAAATCTAAATTGATTAAAAAAAAAAACAGATAAGAGTCCCAATAGAGTTTAGGCTAGGCAAATGTGGCCCAGATTGATTTAAGTGTGGATGCAAAAAATCCAATTTCACAAAAAGCCTGTGTTTGAAGTTAAAGACGTCATATAGCAAAATTAGCTTATTTTATTCTGCATTGGAAAACATTTAAAGCCCTTTTTATTTTTTTTTATATTAAAATTCCATTTTTATGCTTTGATACCATGTTGATCGAATTTTAAATATTGTTTTTCAAAGTAGGTAACTAATTGATGCATTATCTTTAATTTGGGTCAAGTTTAGTTTAGCGGAAATCCGTTAGCAACAAATTAATTTTTTTTTGGCATTAGAGTACCTCTCTCACCGCAGAGCAATCAAAATTTTTCGCCGCAAATACATCATTCTCATTTTCAGAAAAAAATTTAAATGTTTAAAAAAGCGGAAATTCATTAGAAAAAAATTATTGGCTATCTCTCTAACCCTAATTAACCAGAGTAAAAACACAAGCGCGCTACGTGTGCTTGTGTCTTCACTATCCCAAACCCAAAACTAACCAAAACCAAAAAGCGCGCGTAGTAGCGCGCTTCTCCCTTTACTCCTCCAAACTAAGTAAAAATAATCAAAACTAACTTTAATTAAGCAAACAAGCGCAATGAGACAAGCGTGCTACGCGCTTGATCAACCCCACATAATACCTAACCAAAATTAACCCAAACTAACAAAACGCAAAATCTATTAAAACATATGCCAATTTAAAGATTTTCCATTTAAACAATTTCGGCGAAACACATTGTACATGTTTAAAGAGCAAATTACTAGCCAAATAGAGTTATCTAATTTTCATCTCCATAACAGATTTCCGATATTCTAAACTACAAAAAAAAATCCATTAATTAGGCATTTTTCGATAAAACTAATAACACCATTTTATTAAATAGGGTTTTCTGGACTGGCCTCTAGCAAAACAAATAATAGGAAAATTATCCAAATGCAGATTTTAGTTAAGTTATGATATAAAAAAATCTAATTTATTAAAATTAATTTATTTTAAATAAACATTAGATTTGGTCAACTCGAGTTTACAGATTAGTAATTTTAGCAGTAGGTATTGTGAAAGGTCAGTATTTCACATTCCTGTGTTATCAATGTTATTCGTATTTCTTATTACTTACTCTTTGAAATCCTTTACTCACTTTTAAAACCACTCTACAGCCTACTGTTTAAGCCATGGAGGTATAAACTCTATTCAATATTGGCATTTCACCATTTTAAATAATATTTACCTGTTACAGATATTTACGATCTGGATTTCGCGAATAGGGAATGAGAAATTGAAGCAGCTTCCTCGAGAACAAGTATATAAGAATTATAGAATATGTGCATTTGCACATTTTGTATTAATAAATTTCTACCCAAAGCGCCTTTGAAAGCAGGAAGTTTACCTACAATTGGGCTACCTGGTAAGTTTACGTGTAACTAGAATAATGATATGCGGTATATCTGATGATAGAGGTTACAAGGTTACAAGAAGATAAATCACGTAAGCATTTCAGGTTTACTTATTGTATTGCTTTTAGGAATTCATGGAGAAGAATCTACACTAACCAATTCATTTTACTCATGGATACAGCCTGCAAATGAAAATGTCGCATCTATAATAATTAACAATGATGAAAACAGTGAAATAATGACTACAACGAGAATGATTAGGGATGATAACTCTCCTGTTCCAGGACCATCTCATTTGCCAGGTACCTAATATTTTATTAAAAAACCTGGTGTAAAATTCTAATTAATTGCCAGTAACATTTCTTTTATATACAGAATAGTTTAATTTAAGGTTTTCTAAATATTGTCATTTATATTATAATATTTTCTAGTTTACATTTTTATATATTTTAATATATAGTTATTATTATGCTAAGTATGGGAATCTCGTAAACCGTAATAGATAGAGGGTTGGTTAAAAGTTGCATTTTGATGCATAACAAATTGCGGTTTTAAAAGTTCGAACTACATTCGAAGTTCCCGAAAAAAACCGAAACTTTGCCCCCATTTAACCGACATTTTATCTATTACGGTTTACGAGATTCCCATACTTAGCCTGGAATTTGTAGCTCCGTGTATACATTCAATCGCCATCACTAAAATACTAAAAATTCGTCATTTTGTACAGAGTGTCCGCTTTTCAACACTGCAAAGTATCTCGGTTATTTTTTCAGACACTATGCAAATTTTTTATAAAACTAATGTTACCACCACTAGATATGCTCTATTTTTCTGAGTGTCTGAGCTACAGGGTAATTTTGATGATTTATCCCTTTGAAGCACCCTGCATCACGGGCATTTCAAAAATTATACTTTGGCCATATTTATTTTTTCGTAAAATATAAATAGTATTTTATTTTTTTTTTAAACTACATTGTTAAAAAATCAATTACGCCACAGGATTCCCCATTAAAAAAACGACCAAAAAGCTGTTTCCGCTTTGGCAATGATTTTTTATTACATCTGAGATACGGCGGGTGATTGAAAAGGGCAAATTTTTAAAAATCATCCTGCAGCTTAGAGAAAAACGAGCTACGAATAATCTGTTTGTGGCAGCTTTACCATCATAAAAGAGTCGACGGACGTGTAAACTGCAACTCTGTATCTTTAAAAATAAGTAAGATATCCTGCAAAAGTGTTTAAAAATGGACATCCAATACATACTGAATATATGTATATTGTTTTTATTTGGTGTATAGTATAGCCTAAAAGTTGTTAAATTGGTAGTGCTCCCAAATTTATATTTTATATAACATTTAATTTTAAGAAACTTTAATTGAGTGTCCAAGAGATACATTTTGCAATCACATATAAATAACAGCAATTTACTAGATTAGTTTGTAAAAAGGTGATCTTTTTGTAAGAAATGTGTTGCCAAAAATGTGCTTACTTATTTCTACATCAATTTTTAGGGTCAATTTTAAGAAGTCAAACTCCCTCTTTGTCAATGCAAGCTTCGCCAATTTGCACAACTCCTAAAAGCAGAAATGGTAAGATTCTTACACTACTTTTATAAAAAGTTATTATTTTTAACCCTACATTTATTGTTTCAGATCTACACAGAAGGTTATCTCTGCTGAAGTCAATATCGGCAACAAGGGTGTCACAGTTGTCACCAAGAAAACGAAAGCTATACCGGATAGCAAAAAATTTAAAATCCATCTCAAGGCGGCTTTTCGAAGACCACAAGAGTTATGTGTCAAAAGTCGAGCAAGCTACCGATTTTGCAACAGTCAATGATTTCATGAAAAAGTCTGTCAATAAAACCTCATTCCGATTTATAATGTCACAGATTACGCAACAAAAGCTGAAACCTAGAGGCCGAAGATTCACGAACCAAGAAAAGATTCTTGCGTTATCCTTAAGCAGAAATTCTAACAAGAACTACAAAATTCTGCAAAGCATATTTGCTCTGCCTTCAAAGCAGACAATAAATAGGCTGCTAAAAAGAGTTCCTATGAGATGTGGCATAAACAGACCAATATTCAACTCTCTTCAAAAGACAGTGTCAAAAATGGCTGCTCAGGACCGATTCTGTTGTATTTCTTTTGATGAAGTGTCACTATCTGCTGGACTTTCTTTTAATTTGAAGTACGATTGTATAGAAGGTTTTGCAGATTTGGGAGAGAGTAAAACATTAAAGTTTGCCGACCATGCCCTAGTTTTTATGGCAAATGGTATTAGGAAAAAATGGAAGCAACCACTGGCCTTTTATTACGTGAAGAGCGGTGTCAACAGCGGAGAGCTTGTAAGATTGTTGAAAGAAGTAATAAGTGCATCACAAGCAGTCGGTTTAAAAGTTGTTGCCACAGTTTGTGACCAGGCGGCAAAAAATAAATCGGCCATAAAAGAATTACAGCGACAGACCAGGGAAACCTACATAAAAAACAATACTGAACAGAGGAATTTTGGTTTTGAGATAAACAACCAAGAAGTCTTACCACTGTATGATGCTCCACACATGCTGAAGGGAATAAGAAATAACTTAATTAGAAATGACGCCCAATTTAAATGGAAAACTGGACATATTCAGAAGGCATCTTGGAAAGTGTTCCAGTCAGCTTATGAGTCAGATACGCCAGACGATCTAGACTATAGACTGTTTTATTCATTAAGTGATTCTCACATATACGAAAATAAAATGAAAGTAATTTTAGCAGCACAGGTGTTTAGCCAAAGGGTAGCATGTCAAATTAAGCATGTCACTGCAACAGGTAATTATCTATTTTACTGTTAATTAGCTGAACTTATCTCATATATATAATGAATGGATTTTTTAGCCTCCAATTTTCTGCCACCTGAGGCTGATGGAACTGCCGAGTTTGCCCTTTTTTTTGATAAGCTATTTGACAGCGTCAATGGCTCTATCATTCAACCCACACATGAAAGTATTTACGACGTGCTATTCAAGAACGAAGTATGCATCACGATTTTTGGAAAGAAGCCATCCCTGTACTTGAGAGTATTGTTTTTTTGAACAGTACTACAGGAGGACACGTTGTACCGCCCTCAGTGAAAAGTTGGATTCATACCGTAAAAGCTATCAAATATCTGTGGGGGAAATTGAAATTAGAAAATTTTAAATTTTTGATGCCCCGAAATCTAAATCAAGATGGGTTAGAAAACTTTTTTTGTAAAGTAAGAAGCTTGGGAGTACGTAACAATAATCCCACTTTTTCACAATTTGCGCAGTGTTATGTCACGCTTATAGTTAATAATTTTATGGGAACGCACTCACCAGGGGCAAATTGTGAAGATGAAGGTTGTGAGGGGGCTTTAGATAACTTAAACTCATTTATAACATCACCATTTGAAGAACAAGTGGTAGCTTTAAATTTACCTGAATGTGAAACTTTGCAATATGACCTTCGCAGTATGGAATTAACCCAATTACATCGATATATCGCTGCTTTTGTTGCAAAAAAAATACTCAAAAAAATTGGAATTTGTCCAGAGTGTCGGTCAAAATTAATTTCAAATAATTTAGATCCTGAGAACAGACTAATTGAAAGTAGAGCATATAGTCCCAAGGCACTCCTTCGCCCTTCTACGACATTTTCAAAGCTGTTCATAAAATATTCCTTTAATTTAAGTATATATATAGAAAAATATTGTACATATAGTAACATTTCATTAATTTTAAAACAATTGTTCAAAGAGGATGATTTTATTTCGTTCACCTGTGACAAACATGATGTACAAACTTTGTTTGCCAATTTCCTAACTAAATTTTATATTTTTGTATGGGTTAATAATATTAATAGATCCCTTAAAGGAAAAGATGAAAACTTGAAAACACAAAATCTTGGCTATGTGCGTACTTTGGCAAGAAATCGCTACCAAAAATTCAAAAAGTTTAAAAAGCGTTAGAAGTAATATTTTCTTTAATTCCTACAGTATTTTGTACTATTATTATTATAACTAAGTTTAGGTCGTTTTTTTTAAATTTAATTTATTATAAGGGCAGTTGGGTCGAGAATATCAAACTAGAAAAGTATATACACATGCAGCTAATGTAAAAACTTTCATGATCTTACCCGATTTTGATTGTTTTTCAAGCTATAGGCTGATTACAAATTATCAACAATAATTTTACTGTTTTAAGAAAACTCTGATGCTTTAATCATGCGCAAGGACATTTTTTACATTTTTCCACCCTCCCTTAAATTTTTTGTGCCACTGTGTAGAAAAAATATGTAAATAGGAAAGGTGTAGTGGTTGAGAAGTGGTTCTCAGAAAACATATGCTTGGCCAATATATTTGCCGAAACATGTTTCGAAACATTTCTCGAATCGTTTGTGTACAATTATGGCAACCACACAATGGACGTATCGCCAAAATGTTTGTGGCGGCACCAAATACATGCTCGAATCCCTTTACTTGACTTGTTGCGATTTACCGACAACGAAGCGAACACTGGCAAACTTTGCCAAGCAGCGGCCAACCCCGACAAGCAGATCACACACAGATCACACATTCGTGTTGGCCGAGGTTTGCCAAACTTGGCCAAATGTGTATGTCCAGCATGACAACAAAAATAATCTACTCTCCTAGAATTATAATGTTTTACACTTTTTTGATACCAGCAACAATGAATATCTATGCTAGTTCTCCACATTGTGTAAGATATTTTTAGAAGTGCTTACTTGTTTGTCCCAGTTTTTTTGTACGCCGCGATAGTACACCCATTAACAATACATTATTTGTTATCAATTTTTAGAAATAATATTGTCACTATTTAAAAAATTATACGTAAAGTACTTTTTCTATGACCATTGGAAAATAAACAACTTTCATCACATTTTTCCTCAGCCGAAAATATCACATGTGTACCTACTTCTGTAGTTTGTTCGATTCCTTCCGTCTCGCCTTGTAATTAGTGAAGTCTGTTTTTTTTTTAATCCTTGACTTGCGCCAAAATTCCAAGTTAAAGGCTGGCAATGTTACGAAAAAGGTATAGCACATCAAAACTCCCCTTTGTGGAAAGTCATCCGCATCTCAGACCAATAATTATTTCCAAATTCCGCCATGCCATGCATCGGGAAAAATGTATATGGGCAAAAGTCCAATTAGAATTTTTATGAAATATATTGATGCAACCGGCCGTAGTTAAGTATATCATAGCAGAATATTTAATTTTGTGACTTAAACATTAAATAAAAACAGATTTTATCAACATCATTAATAAATCAGTAATAAATAAATAATTAATAAATATGCATATTATTTACCTACATTGATATATTGTTTTATTTATCACCAATATGCCTAGTTATCAAATATTTGCTAAATAGTAAACATTTGCACATTATTCCGAATCTTGCTGAAGTTGCTATTATTCAATAACTCCATTCCAAAACTTAATAAGTATTTTTTTGACAGATTTTGCACAATTTCTTCCAAAAATGAAGTTTTGGAATGATAGCTACTCCAAATAGCAAATTCAGAAAGTTTCGGAGCATCGCTCTATTTCAAAACAATTAAAATTTCAAACCAGACATCATTTGAACGGCCCGCCAAAGATTAGTTCAATGACTACACCGCTATGGCAGCACAGTCGCAAGAGTCACTGGCAGATACAACAGGAGTGAGTGTTCTATTTCGTGTATATATAAATCACTTTTCTATGATTTCTAAGCTAACTTTTTCGAACATTAGGATTTCAAAAATTATGGTAAATTTGCAAATTTAAGCGTTCTGAAGAAGTGTAAAAAGTGTATAACAAAATTTTGGGAGCGTATGACAAAAAATAGTGTTTGTCACACGTACCTAAATGAAGTTTTTCAGGACTCATCTGCTATTCCGGACTCGGCTAAAGCAGGGCGCCCACTGAATCGGCACAGACCGACCCGACACGGCCAGCACGGCCGGCATAAGTTGCTATCTACGTTATTAAACGAGGCAGCGCCTATTTAATCGGAACAGCGCGGAACGGCATCTCGTTTAATAACGCATAGCAACTTATGCCGGCCGTGCTGGCCGTGCCGGGCCGGTCTGTGCCGATTCTGTGGGCGTCCTGCTTTACGCCTCGTCCGGAAACAGCAATGATTCGTCCTGAAAAACTCCATTTTAGGTACTTGTAACAGAAATAACTATTTTAGTTCTGATCGAAAAATTCGTCAATAGAACAGAAGGCTCTCTCCAATAAAGAGCATTTCAAAGTTTTGCGAAAGGCTTTTAAGTCTTAAACATTTCTAATCAGCAGATCAATGTGATTCAGTGATAGTATATCTTGATGCCACTGTAAATCACGGAATTCCTAACAAAGCTGGAATGTGGAATGGGCAAGGGAACATTGTTAATTTGACGTGTACAATATACCGGCTGAGGACTGGGAAATTTATACTTATTCTTATGAATTAGGCAAGCCATTTCCAGAATAAATAAAGATGGGAGAGTCAGAATAGACTGCTTTATAAAAAAGGATTTACAGGGGGTTCTGAATGCGCATTACATAGATTTCGAACAGCTCTCTTCCGCAGAATAAAAACAGATTGTATTGGGAGCAAGCTCCCCAAAATGGCAAGGCATATCTGAGATGTGACTCAACAAGGGCGTAATACACGTCACGCGCAACTTCTCCACCCAGTTCCCGAAAGGTAGCCCGAAGAGAAAAACAGCTGGACGCCAATCTTTTTTTCAACTTAATGATATGAGGATATAATTTTAGGTTTTCGTCAATACACAGACCTAGAAACTTAGAAGAGTTCACAGACTGAATGGTGTTGTCACCAAACATAAGGCCATCAACAGGACAGTTGAAGCCAATGAGGTTAGTTTTTGGCAGATTCAAACAGAGGCAATTATCGTCACATCACCGCTTAATCCTTCCGAGATCCAACTCAATATCCCGCAGTAGCTGCCCCGGATCCTTGTCGCGCCATGCCACAGTACCGTGGTGTCATCTGCAAACAGCGTAAAGCGCCCTTCAATTTCAAGCATAGTCAAATCATTCAAATATCTATATTAAAAAAAAGGATTGGCCCCAATACAGAACCCTGGGGCACGCATGAAGTACGCTGCCTGCTAGACGACACACCATCTGCGTGGACAGACTGCTCCTGGCCAGACAGATAACTCGAACCATAGAAGTGCTCCGCCCTGAATCCCATATGCAAAGAGTTTCCGCAGCAGCACCTCGTGACTCACACAGTCAAAGGCTTTTGACAGGTCACAAAACACTGCAGCAGTCGCCATTCGCTCATTTATACCCTGGAAAATTCCTGACAGAAAATCGATCATTGCATCAGATGTGCTCCTATCAGATCGAAACCCATACTGATTTTCAGTAAGAATGTTATGATTATTTAGGAATGATAAGAGACGATCCTTCACTAGGACCTCGACGAGCTTTGAGAGAGTACACAGCAGAGAAATCGGCCTATAATTTGAGGGAGTCATCTGATCACCGCCCTTGTAAAGAGGTATTACTTTAGCCAATTTAAAGCAACATGGAAAGGAACCATACATGAAAGATAAGTTAATAACGTGTGATAGAGCAGCAATGCACTATCAGGTAGAATTTCCAGTACCCAGACAGGTATTCCATCGTCAGTCGCTGCCTTTTTGTTTTTCATAGAATTTATGGTTTTTCTGGTTTCACGGGGGCTAGTTGGAGCAAAAACATTTAGCGTATCAGTCACATTCACACTTCACATATATTAGTGGGTCTGTGACTGGATGAAGGTCTTTAGTTAGACCATTGCCAATCGAGCAGTAATCATCGTTTAGAGAGTTCGAGTCAATATTTATTTGTGAAGATTTGCTTGCTCTATTAGTAATTTCATTGACAATAGTCCATGATTGATTCGCTTTGTTTATTTTTAGAATCAAATCTTTTAGCATTCCGAATGATAATACTGTAGGTTTTCCTGTATGAGGAGTAATTGGACTGGAGCATCATGTTGTCATGATACCCTTTCCTGAGACTGTTTAAAAATCTCAGATTTGAGGCAGAAGTACGTATCCCTCGTGTCAGCCATATTTTTCTGTCTTTGCGCCTTGACTTTAAATGAAGGACAGGAAAAGCGTTGTTGAGAGTATCTGGACCGTGGAAAGCTCCCAGAGGATCAACCTCTCGAAGAACAGAAGACCAGTTGATGATTTACTATTATATTTTTATTTTTAAAATGAAATAAGTGCAGCAAAAATTTTAGTTTTAAATATAGACAAATTAGCATCTAAACTTTTTTAAGGCAAACAGTTAATGCAAAGGATGTGTTGCACAACCCAATAAAAACTTAAAATCCTAACTTTAGGATTTAAACACGGAATCTAAAATATATACGCATAGTACCAGTACCTGAAAACAGTAACACGCGAAAGCCAAGAGAAGTTCCGAATTGAGAAGACGAAAAACTCAGACGTCTAGGAGACCGTTCAAGATTCCATCATTCGAACAATTAATCATTTCATCCCGGTGTTGTGTATGCGTTTGCCGCGTATTTTGAGGTTAGATATGGAATATATTCGCGGAAACACATGCAAGCTGCTGTGTATCCACTATAATACGGCTCCTAACCCAAATTTTGTTATCATTAAACTAATATTTCACTTCACGCATGGCCCTCCGCTCGCTTCGCTCGCTACGGGGGCCCGACGAACAGGAACTAACCAAAACTAACCCAAGGCATACTCAAAATCACTAAAACGAAAATAAAAAATGCAATACGACAATCCAATCTTACGTCTTTTCCAACAACGATTCACAAATAGTATCTATTTGTACTTAAATCCAATCAGGAAGTAGCAGTAAGATATTCAATCACTACACGGGGCAAATGCATGCACAACACCGGGGTGGAATGATTAATTGTTCGAATGATGGAATCTTGAACGGTCTCCCTAGACGCAAATGATTTAAACAAGCGCATCATCGCATAAAGAACGAAATTTCTGCAGAAGGATGTAATCCCACAAAGCCACTGGGAACCAAAAAAAAAATTCCTGTGTTCTCGAGGTAATATATTACTATCTTATATAATTTTCCAACGTCTTGAATGATATTCAGGAGTACAAATTAAGAAATAAAATCGCTAGTTTTTACAAAATAACAGACATGTGAAAGAAGAAGAAAGTTTCGTATAGCAAGAAAAATATTCCGAGAAATCGATAAAGAAATTTAGCAAAGCTGACCTGTTTTCTGTAGCTTCAGAAGTATTTTCTCAAACTGTATTATTCCTCTGGCTCAGGCTCAGAAAATCAGCTGTGCGGCTCCAGCTGCTGTAAATAGGATCTCAACCTGACCCTAAAAATTAATTAAGCTAACTTAATTATAATTATATAAAGCAAAATGTATTTAATTAATTAAGTAACTAATTAATGCAATTGTGTTAAGTTTCTAACTGGCAACTTGGCGGCAAATTTTTTTTTCTCCAATTTCCAAATTTAAAATACTATCTCTGCGAAAAAGCAGTTGTATTTTGTAGGTTCTAAATATCAGGCTGCTGCTGTTAAAAAGAATATGGGAGCTAAATACCAAGTTGGTAGACTGAGAGCTCAGGCTCAGAAAATCAATTGTGCTGCTCCTGCTGCTGTAAAATGGGTTTCAAATTGGTCTTAAAAATGAACTAAACTAATTTAGTTATATTTATACTAAGTAATATATTTACTTTAGGATGTAATTAGTAATTACATCCTAAAGTAAATATATTACTTAGTATAAATATAACTAAGTTCGTTTAGTTAATTTTTAAGATCAATTTGAAACCCTACTAATTACTCAGTTAATTTTACAGCATTTTTCTTACAACTAAGCGAAGTTGGCAATGTTTGGAATTTGTTTTTTTTACCATTAAATAAGTACTGTAAAACATTTTATTTTAAATATGATAAAATTAGCATTTAAACCTTTTGAGGCAAAAAGTTAATATAAAGAATTTGTGGCAGAGCTAAATAAAAAAAATTTAATTCTAACTTTAAAATTTAAACACGAACGTGCAGTTTATAAGTTTTCTTAACTCTATATCTAAAATACCAGGCATGCCGTTGTTAAAAAAAAAATATGGGAACTATATACCAGAAAGGAAGACCGAGAGCTCAGGCTTAGAAAATCAACTGTGCTGCTCCTGCTGCTGTAAGAAGGGTCTCACATTGATCTTAATAATTAGAAACTGATCTTCTCAGCTGAGAGGTTCACCTAGCTCGTCCATCTACACTGGAGTCCAGTCCAGTGACTTTTCACATACGGAAAGGTATAGGCGAGTCCTGGTAGGATCTATTTAAATTATTAAGTGTTAGTCCTACCTGTATCTATAATTTAGTTCTTGCTCTATCGTGCTAATACCTTAAATTTTCCTAGTGAGAACTCTAAAGACAATTACCGAGAACTATATTCTGAAATATTACTTCAAGAGATACTGAGATTCAGTTCTCTAATCTTATCTAGTGTTAATTTTAGTGCTCTAAGGCCCTGCAAACCTTTTATCGCTTTCATTCTCGTTAATACGTAAAAATATGCTTATTGTATCTGCTTGTCAAACCCATGGCAGAAAATTAATTAAAACTATTTAAACCATATTATTGAACTTCTCGCCCCGATATCGGTAGACTTGAGCTCAACTCTTCTTACTTGGTGCGGCTATATTTTTATTT
This sequence comes from Pissodes strobi, assembly GCA_016904865.1. Classification (NCBI taxonomy): domain Eukaryota; kingdom Metazoa; phylum Arthropoda; class Insecta; order Coleoptera; family Curculionidae; genus Pissodes; species Pissodes strobi. Next base: position 1,763 of record JAEQML010069597.1, on the reverse strand, counting down.
ACTTTATTCAGTAAATCCCTTCTAGTTTAGCATTTTGAAGACATTTTAGAACTCTTCTATATTCGAGCTGCCAATATATAAGCTAAGCGTAGTTTAGTGGATATTTATTCCCTAATTTTTACATTTAAATTGTTACCTACATATTTAAGCAATAGCAAATGGGTAATATTAAAATATTCTTTCAAAGATAACTCTTCTCGTTAAGTAGTATCGAGGTAATTTATTGAGATTTTTATATAGTAATTAGTAATTATAAGTCATTGATCAGAAACTTGCTAAAGTACCATAACTAGTACTACTTTTTGATTTAAAGTTGAATCACATTGAGTACCAGGCCTAAATCGTAAATTGATATATTTGTTCGGAATTCTAATTTTATAATGAATAACCTAATATCTTTTCTGCTTTAGTCACAGCATATATTTATGCTATGCTTTAGTTTACTTTTAAGTTTACTTTTTGCTTCGAAATTAGTGCATATATTTTCACGCATTACTTTTTACAATACAATATATATTTTATCTTTCTAGTGCATATTTTTTCGGGTTCTGATGATAAAAATGTGTTACGGCTTCGAATATTTTTATAACCCACCATTACGACACCAGACCACACTCTTAAATGTAAACGCCCACTTATCACCCTTGTCGCATAAATAATAATTGTACCTATACAAAGTTGCCTTTCTTACCAATTCTTATATGAATGAAGAATGCTTTATTCATCACCGGTCCCATGGAGTGTTGTGGAAAGATAAATTAATTACCTTTTTATCGACAGATAGAGAGACGAACGTATGCTAGGTCGTACAGAGAGCAGATGTCTGTAGAAAATACGATATCGGTGAGTCCGGACAAAGGATGTGTACATAGGACCGAAAGCAAACATGTTTTAGTCTCGCGGATTTTCCCTGTAGCTGAACTATATTATATTCGGTAACCATCTCTCTTTTATCTTCTATTTTTTGAATGGTAGAAAGAGACACACTCATCCGGAAGACTCGGTTAGGGAGAATTAAAAAAAAAGTGACGCCGAACTACATTAGTGGTAAACAGGGCCGGCTTTAGGCGGAAGCGGAGTGTGCTTTATAAATATAATAATATAAATATTACATTGCTAATTATGCTTCTGTTCAAACTAACTACAACACCAAAGAAATATGATATTTTAAAGTAATGTAAAATAAAAAAATACCTATTTGATTCTTGATCAATGTTCTACTCACTCAATTCTTATCGTCCAAAATGAAACCGGAGAAAATTAATTTGAAGGCATTAAACATTTATTATAAAACAAGTAACTAATAATATTTTTTTTACTGCGAAATATGCTGCCGAAGTTTCACGATTGCAACTTTGGGCCTTCCGTATATTACTGTGACATAATTTTATTACATTCACTATGAAGAGCCGGTCCTGTACCTGCTCGCAATTGTTACCTACGGTCTTATTTTACTGGTATAACTCCAGCAGAAAATCATGTCGTTATAATTGATTTATTTGCCGTAATATTTCACAGGAGCTTGATTCTGTTTTAATATACTTAACGGGTTTATTTAAATAAAATATTGAGACTATTCTTATTAACGACATCTCTAACTAAAACGGTCATTGATGAAAGGGAAGTGATCACTTAGCGTGTTTGCATGTGTCGGTTACTGAAGCATGAAGCAATATGCTTGAGGATGGGAATCTCATTTAACTCTCGACGAATGGTAATTCCAATGGTTCTTGTGACCATTGGAATATGAATTTCTTATGCGA
>JAEQML010069596.1:0-17366 GCA_016904865.1 Pissodes strobi | reverse complement strand
TATTCAAACGCCTTGTTTGTCAGATCTGACGTCTATCAAAAGTAACATTTAGCTGTAGTTTCCGTAGCTACGTAATAAACTTATTCAAGCTCGCTCGATTCAAAACTTGATATTATGTTGAGTTTAAATTTAAAACACCGTTTTTATTTATAGTAATATTTGGCTCTATTTATATAAGTACGTATTCTAATTAATTTCGATCGGATAAAAAATAGTATGTGCAACTCGTAGGAAAAGCACATTCCTGGACTCCTGTGTTGCTGGCCTCGGCTGCGCCTCGTCCAGCAACTACCACAGTCGTCCAGGAATGTTTTGCTTTTCCTCCTAGTTACACAATATACTATTTCACTAGAAAATGCAGGTGGGAATATTTAATTTCAGTCTATAATATCAATAAAACACAAATACAATTAAAAAAAATCCTTATATTTGGAAAAAAATTTACTCGAAATTTGTGTTTCCCTTTGTTATTTGGTGAGCTTATACAGTGCCCTCCAAAAAGTTCGTAAAATATGGGAAACCTGTTTGTTTTTGGTTTCTCACAAAAAATTATTCGTCTTAGGAAAAAAAATTATATGGATCAAAAACAAACAAAAAATGTTTATTAAGTTTTTACGTACGAAGGACAGTTGTTCAATAAACTGATGGCAAACAATGAAAAAAATTAATAAACTAGGTACCAATTTTTGACTCCAGTTTATTAAAAAGCTGTACCTCATTTGAAAAAAGTTGTAGGGTTTTTGCTTGCATTATGATGGCTTTTAAATTCGCTGTTTCAAAGATTTTATATCCGATAACTTTTTACTTAAAAAAATCATATCTTTTTTGCACATCATATACAGTGCGTGCCCGGATCGACGCATTAATAGGTGAAGATGTCTGAAAATGATTGAGTTGAAATTTAAACTTCTGGGGTTCAGCCCTGATTGGATAGAAACTAATTTGAGCCATAATTTCAGTTTCGAAAAATCCAGATCCATGTCTTGTAAACGTACAAAAAGCTTATTTTTCCCACTAGTAAAGTATTTTTTCTGTTGGAGATACGACAGAATGCTATTAGGGAAAGTTGTTCAGAAAGGAAAATTGAGTAAGAGTACAAAATTTCAAAGGCTGTGCCTACTTCGATATTTTGTCTTATTCTTCTCTTTTTTTTAAGAAAATAAACTGATCTTCTTGAAATTTTGCATACTTCGATAATGTATCATTCTGAACAACTTTTTTTAACGAAAATTTTCAATATGTTTAACATGGAAGTTATCTGTACTTTATTAAAAAAGAAACAAGAAATAAGGCAAAATATCAAAGTTTGAAATTTTGTATTCTTACTCAATTTTCCTTTCTGAACAACTTTTCTTAATAACATGTTGTCGTATCTCCTACAGAAAAAGCAGTTTACTAGTGGGAAAAAATAACCATTTTGTAAATTTCCAAGGCATACTCGATTTTTGAAACTAAAATCATAGCAAAAATTAGATTCTCTACAAGCAGGGCTGAACCCCAGAAGGCGAAATTTTAACTGAACATTTTCAGTCTTTTTCACTTATTCATGCGTCGATCCGGGGACACACTGTACTACTAAGTAGTGTTTTTTATGCAGAGACTTTTATCACGAATACATTTGTCTGAGAAGCCAATAATAAAGTGTGTCATATGATATGAACTACAAAAATTTCAATTTGGACCTTCCAACTAAGAATAGAAGAACTTTACTTTATATAATTAACTTACATTATAATTGAAACGTATAGTTACTTTTTAAAACAACATAGTTTTCATTCAGGGGCTCGTTCAGGGGTGTAGGATTTTTTATCTTTAATTTTTTGAGCCTCAATAATATAAGTTGGATCTCTTATTTTCATGCCTCTTGTGTGTCTTGGATCAATTATTTCAGGCAAGAGACAATTGAAATAAAACTTTTCAAGCTTTGGTAACATTGATTTTTCGAAAAACTCTTTGTCGATTGGAACTTCTAAATAAACAATTTCTCTAAGAGTCCATACCGAAAAATAACATTTTTCTTTGAGGGCTATATTTAATTGGCCCTGAACCTGATAATAATAACTGTGATTTTTTTCAATTTGTAATTTTCACCGTCTACTTCCAAATATTGTATTAATTTTTTTGAAATAGCCTCTTTAATGGTCAGGTTTCTTGCTGAAAAGGGACATTTGATTTCAACTAGGAATCCCGAATTTTCCTCGATACCATCCGGAGAAGCACCAAGAAATGGCCAATTTTGGTTTATCACAAGACCGGAATCAGAAATATTGAAACCAAATCTTGATTCCAACGATCTTTTTGCCCTGTCTTCATTATTTTTTCCCCACGCAGTAGCTTTAGAAAAAAATTCTTTATACAAGATATCTGTAATGGTAGATGCGCAACTTGTTGTTGGACGCATTTTACAAATTTTCCCAAATAAGGAAGATGTTAACATTGTTTTTCTATACTGCCTCCATTCAGCAGAATCCGCTTGAAGACGAGTATTAATTTCTATTTGTCTATACTCAGCTTCGGATTTATTCAACTTTTTTAATAATTCCGTTTTTAAATCTTCAAACGCTTGTTGATCCAGATCTGGCTTTTGACAATTTTCTCCATAATTAGCATCTGGTTCACTTGACTTGCTAGCAGAGAATACTAGTTTCCTCCTAGACTGAGAATGTTTCTTTTGCCTATTTAATTTTAACTGCTCAATTCTCTTCACATTTTTTCCAGGACTGTGTCCCCCACTCAAGTGCTTGAATATATTATACAGCGGTCTTTTCGTATTTTTTGAAACCACCGCAGAAAAACAGCGTCCTTGATAACATCTTCTAAGAGTATAATTTACTCGTTTACCTCCAACTTTTTGTGCAATGTTAGCATTGAATTGTTCCACAATGTTAGTGTTAACGTTTTCCAGCAAGCTTCTGGAATGTCCTGCTAAATAGCGCACGGCTTCCATTTGTTTTTCCTCAATGGCAAATGTTCGAAAATCCGACATATAATTGTTTTTATCAGCTTCTATCTTTTGACAAAAATATTTCAATTCCGAACAGCCTTCATGCTCCCCAAATATGTGGCTTATACTGTTAATTATATCTTTCCTTAGGTTTCTAATTTTTTCCTCCTCACTGAGGCCTTCTTCTTTTTTCCGGTATTGAACTGTTTTTGCCACAGCTGTTCTGCATCGCAAAATGTTATTTGAAATAATATTTCTCAAAGCCCCAGGAACGCCTTTTACTTTAGAAAGCTCCCGTAATTTGCTGCTATAATTCCTCAGCAAATGATTAGTACATTCTATTTTTTGAACCACACAGGTTTCATAAGGCCTACTATCTAGAATTTTCTTGTAGCAGCTACTATCTCCATCTGCTATCATTTTATTGTAAATAAGGTTATACATTTCCAAACTTGAGCAAAATCCTTCTGCAATTATGCTCGCTTCCATAGCCGTGGAAGATGAGTTCCAGTTTTTGTAGCAGGTATGTTTAGCAGCTTGTCCACCTTTATTTTCAGCTCTTTGGCAAACACAACAATATTTATTTTTTACTCCCAAATATAAAATTTTACCAGATTTTACTCCAACAATTGCAGCAACTCCAGAGAGAGAATTATAATTTCCACCACCTCTGTAGGATCGTTTTGCCCAGCTTCCATCACAGACTACTGTAATCATCGGTGTTCCATTGATGTCAACACTGTTATATTCTAAAGCCATCCTTGCCTCTTCTTCAGCGGCCTCTTTCATAGACCTCCAAGCGATTTCTTCCCAAGCATTACATATTTGTGTATGCACTTTCTTGTACAACGTAAAACTTAAAGATGGAATGTCCATTGCTCCGGTAATGTTTCTCAATTGTGTATAGCCCCCACCTGTATTCATTACAGCTGTAACGGTAGAAGTGTTTATGTCAACTTTTTCAGGTTGTTCTGGACAAGTAGAAATTGTTTTTGTAAAGTTGCACATATCACACTCAAATGTGAGTTTCGACTCACAACCTTTTTTCAATTCATTCACAATACGCATGTTTGCAAGGCTGCATCCAAATAAAGGCGAATGATTCGAAAGGTTTTTCATGGAATCAATAAACTGCTGCAGATATACTATTCGACATCCGTCGATAGTCACCTCTCTGCAAAAAAAAATCAGTGATAATAATTCCATGTAAAATATGTAATTTTCCAGATATATTTCATAGAAAAAATAGGTCTGTTTGGTATTGAAAACTTTTGTATTCAAGAGTTTTTTTCGTATCTCTAAAAATAACAGAGATATCAACGATTTTAAATCGATAATTTTATTGTCAGAGTTTCAGACTTATATTTTTTTACAAAATCTTAAGAAAACTTACACCTTTCTTTTTTGTGGTAATTTAGGGGACTCCTCAGAGGGTTCATTTCCTACACTAAGCACCTCTATGTGCCTGGAGCTGAAAAAAATATTTGAATATTATTTTTATTGTTATTTTTATTACTATTATTATTATTATTAATAACATTATTATTATTATTAATATAATAAAAAATAATATTGTATGTCTCATATATTCAAACTAAATCTTGCTGTTTTCTAGGACATGTCTAAAATTAGGAGAGCGGAGGGGTGGAGGCTTTTGAGCCATAATGTATAAAGTGATATATGATATAATTTCTATTTTATTCTTACCAGCACGGTTCTTCATCCATACAAACACTTCGATTTTCTTCCGGATCATTTGACTTCACGGAAGTTGTCTCACGTCCATTACCCTTTCTAAAATAAGTAACATTAGTTAATAATTTAAATAAATTATTTTTCACATTTATTTATAATAAATTCCAAAATATACTTACTCAACATTATCAGGAAATGATAAAATATTTTTGGTCAGGCAAGGAAGATCAACACGACGAGCTCTAAAAGTGAAGGATTAATTTGTTTATTAATTGTTTGGACCCTGGAAATATTTCCATAGCTAGCTAACGAAACTGAATGCGGTTTTTGTAATGAAGCCTGAATCTTCGTGAACAGATTTTTTGGAATTAAACATTTAGCACGGCTTCTTGCAACTACCTCTATATTTCCGATGGCCAGGCACACAGTCTCAAAAATAGAAATGCACAATTTTCGTGAAAAGAACAAAGGCCCGCCTGAACAAAACAAAATACTAAAACTGAGCTTTATCCACAATACCGAAACAGAATTTTTGCACTCGACGCGCCTTTCGCTAACCATGTTAGCATCATCAGGAGATGATTAAGACTCACAGTCTTAATCGTTAAGTTATATGGAACTTTTTACTTTTGAATCTTGAAATAAAAAAAATGTCTGCCAATTTGGGAGAACATTCAAGTTTTTGAATTTTGCAAGTTAGTTGTGAAATGCTCTATTTAATCGATGCAAGATCTTTTTTGAATATTTCATACCAAAAAATCTGGTCGCAAAGATCGAAGCTCCAATGAGAAAAACTCCATTCAACTCCATTGGCTCATGCTGGACATATAAAATGTTAAAATTGGACTACAAATTTTAATTTAGATGTATTGGTGATTATAATTATCTTGAACTTGGGTGAACCTGCTAAAAATGCAATATTTATGCCTGTTATCACGTCATCGAATATGACGGTTTCCCATAAAAATAGCATTTTTTGTTTGGGTTAGTAGTGATTGTTATAAAATCTCGAAAATTTTACCGAATTCGACTGATTTTGAATTCTTGATCTTTTGTAGATATATAATAAAAATATTCATGTATTGTTTTGATAAACATACGGGTATTCAAAAACCAAGGAGTTTTTTTTACTCAATATGCCTAAATTGGTTATTACTATTTTGACTTATATTGTAAAACAACTGGTTGTCGAGATTAAATAAAAAAGTAAATAAAATAAAAAGATTAAGAGCAATCATCCCCTCGATAAAAATTGCGAAAACTGCTCTTCCACTTTTGAAAAGATATCAATAATGAAATGGTTTCTTATATTCCGGTTTTAAAATTAATTTAAAATAGTATATTGTGTAACTAGGAGAAAAAGCAAAACATTCCTGGACGATTGTGGTAATTGCTGGACGAGGCGCAGCCGAGGCCAGCAACACAGGAGTCCAGGAATGTGCTTTTCCTACGAGTTGCACATACTCTTTTTTATCCGATCGGAATTAATTAGAATACGTATTTATAAAAATAGAGCCAAATATTACTCTAAATAAAAACAGTGTTTTAAATTTAAACTCAACATAATATCAAGTTATGAATCGAGCGAGCTTGGAGTTTATTACGTAACTAGGGAAACCACAAACAAGGTGTTTAAATATGACAGAAATGTTATATTCCCGGCCTAGGACGGTAGGACGGAAATGTTGTACATACAGTTATTGCATGTTGCCAAGCAACGAAAACAATATACTGGAATCATGACTTTTGTGGTGAGAAAACACATCGGAAAGGTATAGTTTTTCGTCCGATCGGATAAAAAATATTTTTTTATGGTTCTCTTTTTTTTGGTTTTGGTTTATAATGGCCTATAACCCCAGTGCATGAAGTTAAAAAGTAGAAAAATGACGAATTTCAACTAAGTTCAAAGTGTTATAACTACTTTAATATTTCAAATTTTCAAGAAATAAAAAAAAACCTGAGAAATTTGTTTATCTATCCAGAGAACTTAAAAAATTATCCGAAAAACAAACCATTTTTCCCATCTTTTCAAAAAGCTGAACGCTTGTAACCACATCATTCTAAATATTTTACATTTAGTTATATGCAGTAACTTCTCCCGCCCTTCAAAAGGAATGAGCGCTCTTAAAAAATATGGTGCTTCTTGAGGTTGTCAATAAAAAAACTTACGCATTATATTTAGCGATGTTATTCCCTTTTTTTCGACGTGCACACGAACGCAACTTTGATTTTGCTCCTTTTCGATAATCAGGTTCCATGATAAAGCAGTTTATATCGCTACACTAAACTAGGCACTAAGGTAGAAACAGAAAGTCCAGAATGTCTGGCCGGCGCGGCACAAGAGTTGATCTTGATCACTAAACTAAGCACTAAGTTCAATGTAGTCAAAATTGTTACGTAAAAGTAAATAACAACACACAATGGGAAACAGAAAAAAGTTTGTAAGAACTTGACAAGACTACTACAAGACGAACAATCGGCAACAAATGACAATAAGGGTGGTATTCAAATTTAGACCGTTTTATTGTATGCAGGTGGATGGCGCGGCGCCGAGTACCTACAATGAATAAGTAAGTTGACCGACCCTTTTGATGTCGAACAAGCCGCCCCCGCCGTTTTTTTTGTCCGTGCTCGTAAATCACAGACCGATGATGCATTATTTTAGGGAATTAATAACTGGTTGGAGCCTACCAGAACTGATACGAAATATTTATTTGAAGCATGACAAACGGAAAACATTTTAGTTCCGGTTAAGCTTCGCATTCTTAGAATCCGTTTATAAATTGGATTCTTTCAGCTAATTAATGAAAACATATTTTTAAATAATATTGTTTAAATATATGTTTTCATTAATTAGCCGAACGGATCCGATTATAAACGAATACAAACGGATTCTAAGAATGAACGGAAAAAGAGAAAAACTATTGCTTGAATCCTACAGATTATAGAATCATGAATAGTGAAAGTGATTTGCACCCAATATATTATTTAACACAAAAATATATATATAATCCGCTACGTTTAAGTCCAGTCCTGACCGCAGTAAACGGCCACATGCTCCTCCTCTTGAATAAAACGCACGTGACTGATGCATTTTAATATTTGGTTTGTGAAGCGCTGCAGACGTTCGGGACTTAGCATAGAATTTTGAGTAATTTTTGTCAAATCGATATTATTTTGGGATCATTGCAAAGCTAAAAGATCGGCCCACTTCCCTCGTGTAAGCGATTTTTGATTTAGGTCCCTATTTTTAAGGAAAAAAATTGTAAACATCGATTTATTGCATAGATTACTATCTAAATTTCAAAAATTAAAAAAACAATTTGGAAAAACTATTACACGGCAACCCTAGGAAACAGGGCTATCTTTCCAGTGTTTTTTAATTTAGGTCGCTAAGTTTATTCGTTTTCGAAATATGTGTTAAGAGCCGAGCACGTAAAATGGGTCTATTTTAGGCGCGCCATGGACTCTTAAGGAAAAAACAATGTTTTATTCACAAACAAACGAAACAACTCTTTGTCCTACACCGATACTTACACACACCGTAATTTCATTTCCAAGTGGTAATTACATGATTATGACAAGTTATTTATTTATATATGTACATGCTTCTTTGGAAAAATAGCAATTTTTATTTGTAAACTAGTTGGACGTTTCCAAAAGACAGTAATATACACAAGTTACATTAATTTACGAATGGAAATCGCTATTAGTTTACTTGCAGTTTACGGTAAATTACGGTAATTTATTGTTATTTACCAAAAATATATTACGGTTATTTACCACAGTAATTTACGACACAAATTTATTACCGCGGTAATTAATTTTGGTAATTAACACTCGTAAATTACCAGCGTAAATAACCAAAAATATAAATTACGGTAATTTTACGTCACTGCGCCTGAAGGAACTGATTTTAATAGAGTACTTAAGTTTGGAACTTAAAAAGCATGTACCTAATTTTAATAGTCTAAAACTGAGTTTTATCCACAATACCGAAGCAGAATTATTGCACTCGACGCGCGTTTCGCTAACCATGTTAGCATCAACAGGAGATTATTAAAACAGTTTTAATCATCTCCTGATGATGCTAACATGGCTAGCGAAACGCGCGTCGAGTGCAATAATTCTGTTTCGGTATTGTGGATAAAACTCCGTTTTAGTGCATGTTGCCGAAGGTTCCAAACCCCAACATAGTAATTTTAATAGGATAATTAAAAATTAAAATTTGGAACACTCGGCGGGATTGGAATTTACAATACATGTTAAAACGGTAATTGCCATATTAAAATTTTCGGCAAAATTTTATGTGCTCTTAGTAATAACATTTAATAGCTGCAGGTGCAGAATCTAGATTTTTCTGGGAGAAGACAAGTCGAAAAAGTTGGTATAAAAGCGAAAAATTCTCTGAGCAAAAGTTAGTCTGAAAACAATCTTCAGGCGTTGTAGCACGTCATTCCCTCGGAATAGGACTCGGGAAATTTCTAGTATAAATTTATTTTTCAAGTATGTTACTCTGTCCAAATGGTTACAGTATTGACCAAACCGTAAATAGTGTCTCGAAGTACTAGAGACTCGTGGAAGTTAAATAAGTAATTAAGTAAATTCATTTCGTCGGTTCGAAAAGTAATGTAAAGAAACGTTGTTTGAAATTCGTCACTCGTCGAGAGAGAAGGTGGTCTAAAAGCTATTAAGGCTAGGATAACAGATTCTGGATTAACATTAAGTCCTAGACAGTAAGTTTAGTTTTAAATCATAATGCTTATTTAGAAACATTTATTGTTGTATGTCTTCGAGAATTTCATGAGTATCCCATTAAAACAATTCAGTGCTAGCGTCACTCTGTATTTTATTTATTAGGCAATGTAGAATTTGTTTGTACCATAATCTTTATTTGAATTTAAGCTCCATGGAAAGTTTGATACAAAGTAAATCACTGCGGTTAAGTGTTATGCTAAAGAAATTTTCTCTTTATTGTGCCACAACTGATTGTTTGGGGAACTTTAAATACCTAGGTCATATCAGAAATTATCTGAACAAATTTGAGCCAACCAATGATTAAAATATAAAAATGCTCTCTTTAAATTATGCCATAAATTGGCAATCTCAATTATTATTTCAAACGGAAAGTAATTTGGCCTACTGTCATTTAATTATAACTAAGGGTAGATTTAAGTACTGGAAAGTGGAATGAAGTTGCTTTAAACTAGGTGGAGAAATAGGGGTTGTTGCCGATGTTGTCTAGGTAAATTATTTTCGACAAAATACACCCTGGTACTGCGAACCTGGTTTCAGAAAATGAATAGAAGTTGAAGAAAAGGCCGAAAATACAGTAAGTAGGTAAAATGGTGAAATCGGCGTTCATTACACCACCCTGTACAATATACTGTGAGCAAAATTAAGTTGGAACCCACTTCACCTTGGTCTAATTTTTTTCTTTTTCAGCCGATTTCAATCAAATTTGGACACAGTAGACTCGTCAATTCTTAAACGGCTGCTGTTATTACTCAGAAGGAGAACAGTACAGGGCCGGATTTAGGGGTTACTTTATAAAACAGAGCAATTGTTGCCTTTGCAATAATAAGTGGCTTTGATTAGAAAACATATTGTGACCTAATCTGGCCATTAAACATCGGAACACCAAATAACAATAAAACAATAAAAGAAAAATTATTGTCGTTACAATAATAAGGAACAAAAAATAAATAAAAACATTTCAAAATATTTATTATTCTCAGTAAGTATTAGTTACTAATTTACTAATGAAAGTAAGGTTATCTTATAAAGACTCATTGTGAATATGGCCACCTTGATTCCTGACTACGGCTTACGGAGCCTTCGCCACCACAGACTTATGGCGTTGTTTACAATCACCTGATGAAATTGTTCCCAGCAGTATAAAATTCTTTGTTTTAATTCTTTGCTATTTCGGATAATAATATCTTCATGAACCATGGCCTGTGAGCGGCCCCAAATCGTGTAAGTAACTGGGTTAAAATCTGGCAGGGGGGGGGGGGGGGGGTCAGCAAGCGGGCTCTATAAATTCAGAACAATTCTCATGAAGGTATCAAATGGTCATCATTTCGGGAAGCATCGTTGCTAAAATGTCGGTTTGGTAAACATCTGAATTTATTTTTATTCCTGAATTCACAAAAATAATGTTAGTTTTTCCTAGCATTGAAATCGCAAGCGAAACCAATACGGAATCTGCAAAATATTGTCTTGAAACAAGTAAGAATGCAAGCGGAATTTGACATTTTTTTCGGACATTTGGCATCTTTCAAACCTTCTATTTTTAACATCAATGGTAAGTTTTTAACAATAAACTTTTTAAAAGGCCGTAAGTTAAAGTCTTTTCTAATAATATTCCTTACCGAATCGCGTTTTATTCCTGTTATTTTATAAATTGTTCTTGAACTTAATACAGGCTCAGAGTTTTGGAAAATTTGTCTTACTTATTCGATATTGGCTTGACTCCTTCGTGTTCTTTTTCTCGCTCGTTCAGGCTTCCTAGCTAAAGAGCCATTCGTTGGGTTTAAATGCTTTAAAAAGTAGCTTACTGTACTAATGCGCCAATTACGATTCGGGAACATTTTAACAATTTTCTTTGAACCATAATTTTTTTCGCATAAAGCTTTTATCATTTGACAATACCATGTTTTAAAATTCAAATTTACTGATTTAACTAACATTTCAAAAACATGACATTGACAAGGTTTGTTCGTTTTTTGTTCCATGGCTAACGTGATTGAAATTTACTGGCACTATGACACCCTGCAGTTTAAATTGCGTTATGCAGCCTTCTTCCAGAAATTAAAAAAATAATATTTTTAATTTTATTGTTATTTGGTGTTCCTGTTTAATAGTCAGATTGAACTCACAATATGTTTTCTCAGCAAACCCACTTATTATTGCAACGACAACAATTGCACTGTTTTATAAAATAACCCCTAAATCCGGCTCTGTACTGTTCTGCTTGTGAGTAATGACAGCAGCCGTTCAAGAATTGATGAGTCTTCACTGTGTCCAAAGATTAAAATCGGCTGAAAAAAAATTTCAATAAGGTGAAGTGGATTCCAACTTAATTTTGCCCACAGTGTATAATGGCTTGGGGGCAATAGGTAAATACCCTTTGGTACGAGAGAGCTTAAAATTCAAAAAGAGTATTGAGAATTAGCTTTAATTTGCTGTATAACATCTCTTGTATAGATATAATTAAAAAATGGTAAATGTGCTGTATTTACTTATTCAAATTAATAGTTTAATCCAAACCTGGCTTTGGTGAGACCCAACCTGTTTTAAAAATCTAATTATGCGGACATTCGCCACTATAATTGTTTGTCAATTGGTATAAAAAGTATTCTCTCTACCGCTAATATAAAACATTAAAAATCTACTTTCCCATAATGCATTTTACAATATAGAAGAATTTGTCCCCTTTCACAGTCCAAAGAATAAAAATTCATTTGTGTGGGTTTTTTATCAGGCTGTCCATTTTTGGAGCGATTTTGAGTGTATAAAGCATTGTATTTACTCCGTATACTATGCATCATATTATATAGTTTGGATTAAAATATTTATGTTTGTATAATAGCTGTTGGGTATTTTTTAAATTAATATACACTGTTGCCTGATTAATAAAATAATTTTAATGTTGACAGTTAAGAAATTATAGTGTATCATATTGGAATAAGAACAAAATATATTATATGTTCTGCTGTTTTTAGACCACTTGATACTTTCTGAGCCGAATATTAAACTTGTTGTTGTTATTTTCTTTTATATATATTTTTTCTAGTGACGAATCGATACCTACTTTAGAATCTCTGCTAGAAAACAGTATTTCGCTGAAAGAAGAAGTAGATCTAATAAGTCAACTGATAAACAGACAAAGCGCTGTCGAATCAAACATACGCAAGATGCAAAATCACAATGTAGAAGAATGCGAGCCGCCCCCTGTATGTCACGAATTTCAGACTGCCAGGCTGTTTCTAAGCCATTTTGGATTTCTGATATTGAACGAGGAGGTAGGATATAACATTTTGCTTTAGGAATATTCTCTCGGCAAGTTACCATGGTTCTGCTAATATTTTTCAGGATAATCCTCACACAACCCCTAACTTAGTAGCTTTGGACAGCAGCGTGACCGAATTTTGCAAAGACTTCCAAATACTTGACCAGATGAGTTCGAGAACTTGCGACACTGTGCATATTTTCTACGTCAGATCTCAGCAAACCGATGCGCAGGATATCGTCGGCAACGTACTAAATCCGACCCTGATATCGCCGTACTTTTTCGAGTTTATACATACCCTGGGTTGGCCGGTGGACGTCCGAAAACATCCAGGTAGAAACATATTCCTAATGTAACCACAGTTTATACCGTACTAAACTATGATGTAACTAAGACAGGTCAACAACAAAAAAAATAGTTTTGTTTATTGACAATCATAGAAGATAAACTTAGATTGTGATTAAGTTTGCTATTTTAAAATTTACAGCGACTGACAATTAATCCAAATGTATCAGAACGGGTGATAACTCTATGCAAACCTCTAAACAAAACATAGACGAATCGATGCGTCTTTATGTGGCCAAAAGCCGAAGTTTCGTGCGAAAGTTTCAATTTTGCAAATAAAATAATTATATTTTAGGTTGGACTGGTCACATATCGACATCTTGGGAAGTCTTGCCGGATTCGGAACAACACACACAAAGTCCAAATCAAAAATCCTATGACGGAACCAATCATGTTCTGTATTGGGCGGACGCATGTTCTGAGATTGCCTTCGTAATTCCATCCAGCCTCAAACAGAGCGAGTTTCAGAGCAAATTTAACGCCAGCACTCTGTCGTGTAAGTAAAATCTTAATCATTTTTATATTTTAATTTATCATAGCGTTTTGAAAAATCACATATACATACAACATGCAATGCGGACGTAACTTCGTAAACTCCAAGTTAAAATTAGGATCAAAAAAAAACGAAAAATAGAGAACTCAGGAAAATCGCGTTTTTTTTGGCAATTCTCGTAAGTATTTTTGAAACATAAAATTTTCTATGCATTTGAAGTGCCATCGTTTTTTTGATATGCTATTTGTGCATATTTAAAATTAAAACGAAAAAGGGTTTTTGTGAGATTGCTTGCTCCATAACTAAGATAAAGATTCCTGAAAATGTGTTTTTTTTAATTCTCGTAAATATTTTCAAAATCTACATCAAATTTACTATATTGTTACGCTCTTTCTGTTCTTCTAATAGGCGCAAAACCTTCACTCCAGGTTAGAAGGAAACGAGAGTGAATAATTTCAAATTAAAAGAAAAATCTAAAGTTGGAGATTTTAAAATTAAAACTGTATGAATTTACGAGTGTCGATACGTAGACTAGAACGAGTTGTCGCCGAGCATACAAATTAGGCCCTAGCTCAAATGTCAGAGAGTAGGGGTGGGTTTTTATTTATAAGGCGCCACGGGCTTGTAGACGGCACAAGCGAGAAATATCCCAAAGTTGAAATATGAAACTCTTTTTAGTTTAAGCTTCGCGACAAAATAAAAACATAACCAAAAATTTGTTATTTTTTTCTATCAAGAAAACCGATCAATAAAACAACAAAAATAAGTTGCAAAATTAGATCAGATTTAAATGTCGGAAATTTATCAGTATTAATAATGGAAAAATAATTACTCAAAAATCAGTCAGTAATAAGCAAATACTCAAATATTAACCAAAAAACTAAAGTCAGTTATAAACAAATACTCAAATATTAATCAAAAAAACTAAAATCAGAACGTTTCAATTATTGAGCGCAAGTAATAAAAAATCATATACTTACTTTAGCGGCCCTCTCCTCTGGAACATTGAAATCAAAAGCTAATCAGATAAAACAGGTAGATAAACAAACAAATAATCGGTTTATTGCTATTAAATGAAATATATCATGGCTGATCAAGAGAAAGATATGAGAAAGTGACCAGTAATTTTAGCAGATTAATTTATGGTAATAACTGTATTTCAACGAGAAATAGTAGGCTTTACTTGGTTACTTGATGAAGTAAATCACACGCTTTATCTAAACAAACGCCTAAATATTCAATCGTAATCTAGATGAACGCGTTAAGCATTAATAAAAAAATCGTCAATAAAATATGAACGAAGGCCAGCGATACTGCAAATATCTACTCGTTATGGGAAAATTCAAGTAACTCGAATAATCACTATTTAATGGCTAATTAACGCCAAATCATGATTTGTTACAGAGCCATATTTCTAACTAACTATGTTTATCTGGGTATCAGTTATGATACAATGGTAACAGCCGCAAAAAAATGAAAACTAGTCCGACCTGGCGTTATTGTAGCAACCAATCAATTACAGAATTTAAGGAATGTTAAACTTGAGCGTAAGTACTCGCCGGTCAAGTTACCGGTAGTACAAAGATAATGAACAGTGTGTTTGAATAAAAAAAAAACAAAATAAAAAATATCAAAGGCCACAATAAAAAAAATAAGAATAACGCAAAGTCTACTAGGCCGCAACAACAATAGTAGTTATCTGATCTACAGGTATCTAACGTAAGCCAGAAATCGTGAAAAATTGAGAATAATAATAAAAAAAACTAGTTCGACTTACAACGTTATTGCGTCAATCAATTAAAAGTTCAAAATTCAATCCAAAATCGGATTGATTCTAGATCAAACGAATTTAACTGAATTTTAGAATTCGATCAAATAAAATCAGGCGTGTTAGGCCCGACAAAATTGGCCCAATATTCAAAGTTCATTTAAAAGAAAATAAGAATAAAATAAATGTTACCTTAGTTAAGGAGAAAAAGTTAATCTGTTCGAAAACAAAGCAAAAAAAAAATAATAGTTAGAGTTCGTAGGCTAATTACACGAAATTGTCACAAAATATATATACAAAAAAATAGAAATATCTCACTTGGTTGATGAGTAGCTCCTCAGGCAGCTTCCAGAAAAGAACTGCACACGGGAGGAAGAGACTTCCTTGACAGGCGAAGGACAGCAAGACTCTATAGGTAGTACAGCTAGACAGGCGTAGCCAAGGAAAGCCCTATCGTTAGCGATACTCGACGATAGCAATGAACCCGACGCCGACGGTAGAAGTAGCCCTGTCGATAGGACCCTGTGAAACAACAGTTATTCAAGGTTCCACATGTAACTCTTAATTGAAGAGCATTATAACTCGGTAATCAAAATCAACCATCAAGGAAAAGAGAACAGAATTAAAAAAAAAACAATAATTTACCTGTGTAGGGGGTAGCCGGTTGCTTATCGCTAGATAGCCTTACAGTTGGACGAGAAGGCCTCTGTAAGAGATTACAAAGGGAATTAAAAATCCGCCCACGTGCGTCACAATGTTAAAATGATGGCGTTCACAGAAAGAAAAAAAAATGCAAAAACCCAACTCACCTCGCTAAAGCAGCATTCAAATCCCACAAAGGGCAGTTTCAGACACCAACACTTAATAAAAGATAAGGCACAGATATGGACTGAAACTCTTAAAAATTGCACGGTTGGAGAATCCCATAAAAGGTAAAATCACAATCGATTCCAACCGATACCCAAAAACTGTTGACTCAAAGAAAGGTCGACGTAGAGTGACGCCAGTAAATTGGAACTCAAGGAGCAGAGAATCCCCACTTCTTAAATCTCGCTCCACCAATGAATGCATGGCTTGACAAGTCACATGTTCCTCTCAATAATTCATTCAAGGGATTTAGACAATGGAAACCTGGGATTTCGATGTATCGGCATCTACCAAAAAAACTACTCAGAGTAGCCAAAAGTGCATTGTCATTAAACCACTCCAACTAATAAAATTTCCTAATTATTCCAAAGGCAATTAAGTAACTGCGCGCGATGCCCAACTCGACGCCCAATCCAAAAACAGTATGCGCTGAAGTTACCGCCCGTCAGTTGCCCGCGACGTCAAAAGTTCTTGGCGATATAGCTAGATTTACGGTTTCATAGCTTGCCGGAACCGGAAACACTAGAAACCATCGACTTTACTCTCGGGATCCTTACGCGCCAAATTCAATCCTAAATTAAAATTTGTCTAGCGACGCAAATTTTATTTTTAATTGCCTCGATCAGAATATCATCGGAGCGAAGCCGGACGGAATCTACGAGGGTTTTTCGCTAATACATATATTTGCGCTTGAAGTTATAGGAACGGCGCGGCGACGAGTTCTAAGGTTATTTACGCTTCGATATACGATAGCCAAATCGGCCCGTGACAATATTTGAATAAGTTTAAAGATTTTTCGATTACTAATGTGTGTGTTTTTCAATTAGTTTGAAAAACTCCAAATTTTTTCAAAATGCCGTTTCCGAAAATTGTGAGTTTTTTTAAAAGTCCTCACAGTGAAATAATTGGAAATATCTTGTAAATAAAAAAAATATATTCACAATAATCTTATTGAATGTTTGGATAATCGTCTATTCGGAAAAAGTATTGTATGCAGGTCGAGAATCCAGTATATAGTTTTGATTTTATAATATGTAATTGAATTTTATTGCTTTTTAGCGTGGAATGAAAGTTCATGGTTGGACATCGCATCAAAGAGAAGTCAAAGTTTGGAGATGGAGAAACAACCGGTAGCTCCGAAAAGAGGACACAAATCGAACATTCATCCGGATACAAACACCAAGATAATGATTGTTTGGTTGGAAAGTTTTGAAGACCATTTAAATTTGCCTATAGGTAT
>JAEQML010069595.1:0-17367 GCA_016904865.1 Pissodes strobi | reverse complement strand
ACTGATTGTTTTTAAAACATGTTTAGATAATACTCATAATATTTGATCCTTCAATGTCAAGTATCAAGTTCAAACATTAGACTGAGTGTTCTTTTGTTATTATGCTTTCTAGTTTACACATGCCCTCCCTCAACCAGCATTGGTCCCCAATGCAAGACATCTTTTATAGTTAGAAGGTTCAAAAATGGAAAAAATCTGCTCAAAAAATAAAGACTTGCTTGAGAAGAGAAGTAGTTAAATTCGTTATCTTAGAGACGCTCAAAAACTCATTTTTTTTTGATGAGTATAAAAAGAAAAAAGGTGGAACTCCTCAATATAATAACAACCAGCTGTCCTCAATGTTCGAATAGTCATATCGTTCTGTACCTACTTAAATTTAGGTTATGTCTGAGCACTTGTCCCTAGCATAATTCGGTCCTGGATTCCAGCCAAGGGGTCTCGATCTGCGTCCTTACTAAGTTCAGAATCTTTGTCGGACTCCTTTTTGGCTGCTGTGTATATCAGGACTCCATCGCCATTGCCTAGGGGGTGCTTCCGGTACATGTAACAAATATATAAAAAGTATAAGTGCTTAGTATTAACATTTTGTTTTCTATCTTAAAAAAACTCCCTCTGTCATTTCAATTTTTTCTCACCCGGTATTAATTATTATTTAAAATCCTATTTTTATTAACTGGTGCCTTAAACATATGCAAGTATCATATTATTTTTAGTTGGTCTGCCGTGTATGTTTAGCCGAAATTGAACATTGCTGTAAATATTATTAAAAAACATATTGGTGTTAAAACAATCGAGGACTATTTTTTGATACCTTGCATTTTTCCTGACCCAGTATCTCGTTATATACTGTATCCTATATATTTCTAATCATTTGTAAAACATTTTTTGTGCCATAGAATTCGAAGTGTTCATGATGGAAGTGCCCTGCCGTAAGTAAAAAAAAATTGTATAATCCCTTGAAAAATTTTCCCTTGTTGCTTGATTGTCGTATTTTTTCACCCCCCCTTTCTTTCTGTTAAAGAGAGAAGATTCGTTCGCGCTTACCGCAGGGAGGCCAGGCGGGCCCTGCCGGACGTCCCCTTGGTAAGAATTAAAAAAAAATTAATTGAACGGTGTGCCCCTCAATATGTTTCTTCGAGTTTTCCATTATGTATTCCGGCAGGACACCAGCTGTTTATTTTTAACTTATTATCTATATTTATTTTCCACTAATTATTTCCATTATATTTATTATTTTTTTTTTCCCTCTGTATATTATTCCCATAAATATTTATTTTACACTAATCATTGGTTTTTTATTTTTTAACTTATAAAATCGCCGGCTGATATTTCCATAAATTATAATACGCTTAAAACTATATTCAAATTATCTGAATTATATTTAGATATTAGCATGTCCTAAAAGTGCATATTTCTATTTCAACTATTGTCAGCGAATTCCAAGCCGATATGGCTTGCTTGTTTATTTTTTTGAAACGTACATCGTAACTTTCTGTTACGGGTTTTGTTTTTAAAATAATAACAAAAATTAGCACGTAAACTTGGTCTGCCTTGAGAAATATTGCCGACTATTTGTGATTATATAACATTGATATAATTATTACGTTGATCGTAAACATTGCCGGAATTGTTTAAAAATAACAGTAGATATTTAATACATGTATACGTAATTTACAGTGACGTCTATTATGTTGCTTTGACTGATGATATTATTTGAATACTAGAATTATTAATTATTATCCCCCCTGGAATATGGCTAATATCCAAGGAAGACAATTGAATATTTTTTCGGTGTAAATTACCTATACAAGTTACAATTTTTTCGCTTAATTTGTAAAACATGATCGGTATTAATAATAGGTGCCTTTTACAAGATTTATGCTGCTGTCTGTATGGTTGTGTAAATTTAGAATTGTATGTAATGTACGACTGTAATTCTTCTTATTTCATCCATGGTTATTTATTTATATCTATTTACTTAATCTAAATTTTCTGCTATCTATATGCTATTTATTCTCTTATTTCTATGGTTCTATATGCTACGGCGCCGTATTTTAATTCCTTATTTTATCTTATTTTATGTTCTACGTCTCCATAGTACATTTTTATACATAATTATTTTTTTATGTTTCTCTACATATTTTGTCTATATATTTTGACTATCTCTATGTATTCTCTATGTTTTGTGCTGACACTTTTGTTATGTATTCTCTTTAATATTACTTCCTATATTTAACTCTTAATTTATCCTTTATTTCTATTAGCATATTCTCGTTTACTATCTTTATATATACATCTGTACATATGTATTTCTATGTAGATTCCCATTTCATCTCCTAGGTCGTCATGTTGTCCAAGTGTCTGTTATGATCTTCCCTATAAGGTACTTCTCTTTGACAGTTGGCTACAACATTCCCTATGTGACCTCTATATAATTGTGCTTTCTAGCTTCTCCTTTATATTAGTTCAATATTATAACTCTCGTACTCTCAATTCTATAACTCTTTTAATTTCTCGTATGCTTAAATACCTATGTGTTTTTCCCAGTATGGTACACATACTTGCATTTAAAATTATAACTTTTTACTCCAGATGCTCATATCTTAATTTCTCATTTTTCTCCTCTAATGCCTGCGTGTTTTTACAATGATTTCCCTAGTGTGGTACCTATCATTAACACTTGCATTGAAAATTATAACTTTTCCTAGTTATATTAAAAATAAAAAATAGTAACGTCTCTGTTCTTCTACGATTTTCCCAGTTAGGTACCTATCGTGAACATTTGCGTTCGTTATGTCAGTGTTTCTTATTTTTTCCCTAAAATTGCTAATAGTCTTTCCTCGAAATTCTCTTCTTTTTCCCTGTTTCTTATTTCTTTGTCCCTCTTGCTTGTGTCTTCTATCGCCTCTATATTGAGCTGAAGATTAGATTCCTCAGTGTCTTCTGTACTGTCATCTTCCGAGTCCTCTACTTTTTCCTCCATGTTTTGCTCCACCTTTTTTGCTTCCTCGTCACTGATTGGTGAATCCTCGGTCCACGGATCATTATATGGTAACATTCTGCATACGTGTACCGTGTCTGTTATCTTCTTTTTGCCTCCTATTTTGATTACCTCGTAATTCACCTCGCTCAATTTTCTTACAATTTCATATGGTCCAAACCATCTCAATAGCAATTTCTCACTACGTCCCACTTTTCTTATGGGTATAAAAATTTTAACTTTATCTCCTATTTTAAATTGTAGATCTCTATGTTTCTCGTCAAATCGTTTTTTGTCGTTATTTTGCCGCTTTTCTATGTTTTCTACCGCTATTGCCCTCATTTGTAATGCTTTTTCTCTGATTTGAAGTATATCTGTCTCTTTTTCTGCGTCTATTAAAACTGCCTCAGAGGGTAACGTAGGCTCCCTTGCAAAAATTAACATAAATGGGCTGAATTGAGTTGTGCTTTGTACCGCCGTGTTGTATGCAAATGTGATGAATGGGATGTAACTACACCAATCAGTTTGTTTTGTGTTACAATATATTGAGAGCATGTCGGCGATTGTTTTGTTTAATCGCTCTGTAAGGCCATTACAGCATGGATGGTAGGCTGTAGTATATTGGCTTTGTGCTCCCATAATTCTCTCCAATTCTTGCACCATTTCTGACTGAAACGTTTTCCCTCTGTCACTAAGTATTGTCCTAGGGATCCCATGTATAAGAAATACTTTTTCTAATAAGAACTTAGCAACTGGGCCCGCCTTGCCACTTGGTAGGGCTGCTGTAATAGCATATCTAGATGCATAATCTGTGGCCACCACAATCATAGTTTTCCCTGTGTACTTCGCCTAAATGGTCCTAGTAGGTCGATCCCAATTTTATCCATAATATTTCCTACTTTTATGGGTTGTAAGAAACCTGGAGTCTTCCTGTAAGGTTGGCCTTTTCTCGCCTGGCATTGGGGGCATCCCTGAATATATTTTTCTATGTCTTTGCTCATTCCTGTCCAAAAAAACCTATTTTTTATTTTCCCTAGCGTTTTGTAAATTGCCAAATGACCTCCTGTAGGTGTGGCGTGTATCTGCCACATTATTTGTTTTCTCATGGATTTTGGTATGACTAAAACATTCTCCAATCCCTTATTGGTGTTGTTTACTTTATACAGGGTGTCATTTTGGAGTCTGAAATTTTTTGCTCTTCGCCTTATTCCTATTGGTATGTCTGTGTTATTTGGGTCTGTAATTGCTAACTTTAACTCTTTTAATTCTGGGTCCTTGTCCTGTAGGTTGGCTATCTCAGTGCTTCTTAATGCGAATGTTGGTAGTTCATCTTTCTCGTCTGGGTCATGTATTTCTGAAGGTAAAACTGGATTTCTGGACATGCAATCTGCGTCCTGGTGTGCTATCCCTCTCTTGTATTCCACAGAATAGTCGAATTCCGCGAGTTTTAATGCCCATCTTGCTAGGCGTCTGTTACCTTCCTTTAGCTTGTCCATCCAGCAAAGAGCGTGGTGATCTGATACGATCTTTACTGGTTTCCCATATATTAAGTGTCTTAGGTAACTTAGAGCCCATACGGCTCCTAATAATTCTAGTTCGGTTATAGTATAGTTTTTTTCGCTTTTCGATAAACTCCTACTTATATATGCTATTGGATGTGCAATCTTTTCGTCGTCTTCTTGTAATAATACTGCCCCGATTCCACAGGTCGCTGCATCTGTATGAAGTATGGTGCTTTTATTTGGGTTGAAGTGTTGTAAAACTGGCGCTGTTGTCAATTTATGTTTTAAAATATTAAATGCCTCCTCCTGTTCGGCTCCCCATTTAAATGTCTGATTTTTCCTTGTCATGTCATGCAGAGGTCTTGCTACCCTTGCAAAGTTGTATATAAATTTTCTGTAGAAGTTGCAGAGTCCCAAAAAACTTTGGACGTCTTTTACTTTTTTGGGCCTTGGGAAATTATCTATGCATATCAGTTTAGCCTCATCCGGAAGTATACCTTTCTCGTTGACTTTAAATCCCAATATTTTTATCTCTTTTTTGAGATATTCACATTTGCTTGGCTTGAGAGTTAACCTTGCTTCGCGCAATCTGTCGAAGACTTTTCTTAGTTTTATTAAATGTTCTTCGAAGGTTTTAGAAAAAATTATTATGTCGTCTAGGTATATTAAAATTTCCTTCCATTTCATGTCGCTGAATACACGGTCTGCTAATTCCTGGAACGTCGCTGGAGCGTTGCATAACCCAAAGCTTAGTACGTTAAATTCGTATGATCCATGCCCTTGTGCTACGAATGCGGTGTATTGTTTTGAGTCCTCCTTTATGGGTACCTGCCAATACCCAGAAAACATATCCAGTGTGCTAAACCACGTAGACTCGCCTAGGTAACTTAGTATGTCATCTATTTGTGGTAGGGGCCAAGTAGATTTTTTTGTTACTGAATTGAGCTTCCTGTAGTCGACGCAGAATCTGGTACTGCCGTCTTTCTTTTTCACTAGTACTACTGGGCTTGCCCATGGTGAGTGACAAGGTCGAATCACTTCACTTTCTAGCATTTCCTGAATTTGTTTATCTATTATATCTCGTTCCTTTTGTGATACTCGGTAGGGACGACTTTTATGTGGTTTGTCATTTTCTACTTCTATAATATGTTCCGTTAAATTAGTTCTTCCCATGTGTTTTGGGGATTTAGCAAACACGTCACTGTACTCCAGTAGCAGCCTTTCTAATTGTTTTCTGGCTTCGTAGTCCGTTATTTTTTCTAGATGGTGGTCTTCTAATGTCACGATTTCTTGTGGGTCCTCGTTGAGCGCCATACTCCATGATATTTCTTCTTTCTGTTTTTCCTCCAATATTGCTATAGTTGTTCCTTTGTAAATTTTTGCTGGAAAATTAGCCTTTGCGTGTATGGGTATAAACAATTTGTCTCCATCCGTGTAAATGTTTGATTCTATTGATAGTTGTTTTGTAGCCAACCAATCAATGTTATATTTGCAGTCAAAAATATTGTAATGACCGTCCTTCTCCGTGTAATCCGGGATTTCTAACTCTATTGTTTTCGTTTCTCCTTTCTTAAATGTGTAATTATTGCTAGCTCTAATTTTGTAAGTGCTAGGAGTTTTCTCAATCATAAGATTCGTAAATGGCTCTGAATTTCTTAGTTTTTCTGACCTACATATTATTATGTCTATTTTGGCTTTGTTGAATATACAGTATAACATTTTTTTAAATTTGATCCAGTTTTGCAAGTCTATGCCCCAACCTTTTCTTGGTATAGCTATCGTTTTGTATGCTTTTTGTTTTGCAATATCTTTAAGCTTTGTTAGGCATTCGAATATTGTCTGGAACGTGGGCTTATCTTTCCTGTCTTTTCTGATATGTAAATAATAGGCGATTTTATGTTTGTTTTTTACGTAAGATACCGTCCCTTTTATTTTCTTTATATTCAGCCTTGCGTTTGGAAATTCTTGCTTTAGGAATGTTCTATGGTTGTACCTTGTGTTGTATTTTTCTGTTACTCCCCAAGCTGTTGGAGTGTCACTAGCAAGTCCTCGTATATCCTGTCCTGTTTCTATTATGCGTTTGTTTAGCTTAGCGAGCTTTATATTGTGATGATTGTTTTCGAAATTTTTAAATCTGTCTTGTTCTTGTTTTTTAGTTTGTTCTTCTTGTACTGTTGTTAGCCCTGCTGCTGCCTTATTTATTGACTCGTATTTTAACGGAATTTTGTATGTGTTTTGTAATACCAATTCTTTATTTTGGAGGTCTATGATGGCTCTATTTTGCTCCAAGAATTCCATGCCCAGAATTATAGGATAGGGGGCAGTTTTAATGACTTTTGCCTCTATTTGTAGATTTAATTTGGTTGTTATGTGTAATGAGGCTTTTACTTCGCTAAGAACTGGTATGCGGTGTCCTCCTGCTCCAATTAACACTGTGTTGCTAGGTTTATGAGTGAGGCCTGTAGTCCAATCTTTCTGGATGACGTTGTTTTGTGACCCTGTGTCTATCACCGCTGATATCTGCTTATTATTTAATGTACATGTGATGCATAGTATGCCCTTTTTATCTTTGTACCCCTTTGCTAGGATGGCTGGGGTTCCTAATTCTGCCATCCGCTGCCGTTTGGGTATCTCCTTTGACAAAATGTGAAAGTGTCCCAATTTGCCGCAAACGTAGCATGTTTCAGGGTCGGGTCTATTTCTGTATTGTGGCTGATTATTACTTTTTCCACTATAGTGGTTTTGATTTACGTTATTAGGTTTATATCCCTGGGGACCTCTTGGACCATTAGGCTGGTTGTGTGGTCTTTCTTGCTGATATCTCGCTTGTTGCTGGAGCTGTCTGTAGCTGTCGCGTTGGTTGTTGGGCTGCCTGTTTACATGGAAGCTGTTCTGCGGTCTGAAATGATTCTGAGGGCGATCGTAACTGTTCTGGGGTCTGTAGCTGCTTCGCTGTTGATAGCCATTGTTGAATCTGGGAGGACTTCGGCTGGCTCGCTGCCTTGGGGCCTTGTCTATTGTTACTGCCAGGGCTTTTAGCGCATCTAAGTCCCGTGGTTGGGAGTTTGGCGGACTCGTTAGCCAATAGAAGTGATAATTGTTTTCTTCCGTTAGGCCTTCGCTAAAAATTTTTATGAATTCCTCTAAGTCCATATTAGTTTTGTACTCATGATATCGTACTCTAAGTTCATAAAGATAATTTACTACTAGCTCGTTGTGATGTTGTTTTCTGTCTTCTACTTTCTTTTTTAAGGATGCATGAAAATTAATATCCTCGAATTCCCGTATAAAATCGGCATGTAGGTCGTCCCACCCATTGTTTTGGTTTGCAGTTGTATATTCCTCGAACCAGAGGTTGGCCGCTCCATCCAAGAATGTTCCAAAATATGCAATCTTTAACGCGTCATCCCATCCATTTGCAATTGCCGTCCTCTCATATGATTTAATGAAATCGTTGGCTTTGCATCTGCAAGGGTGGAATGTCGGTGGGCTTATAAATTGTGGTATTGCTGCTTTCTTCGCAGTTGCCAGTGCGTCATTTATTGTTACGTTTGCCATTTTCGTACTGCTTTTTGTTTGGAGTTTGGCGTTGTCCTGGGGATCTAAGCTACTGCTTAATATTCCTGTCGTCACCGTCTTTGTAGTTTCCTCGTTCTTTTGGCCGTTCTGTAGAATTTCCTTTGCTGGCTTTGCGAGTGAGATAAGTTTTATGTTTTCTACGTTTGCTATTGGAGATGATGGTGGAGATCGGTTTAGCTTTTTTGACGCTGCGAAGATAGTGTTTGGTTGGGCTGTGTTGCTATGGGATAATAGGAGATCGTCGACTGGCGTGTTGGATTGACTCTTAGAGCGTAGATAGTGTTTTTTATCTGACATTCGTCTAAAAGTGTGTTTGCACGAGATTTAGTGCGAATGCCTTCGCCAAAATGTCCCGAAGATGGGTTGGCCCTGCTTCCAATGATTCATACGAGCAATTTGGACTCCAGATGACTTTCGAACTCACAATTACTTTGTTGATGAAAACAGAGATATGATTTAAAAAATTTTCTCAGATCTATGACGACTATTCCTTAAGAAGACAAAAAAAATGCTCCCATGGGCCCCTACGGCGGTTTGCGAACAAGGATTAACTCGAGACTGACAAATATTATTTTTCAAGTGAAACAGGGTCCTGGCTGGATAAATCCTGCTGAGTCCATGGTCCTTGGTCCTACGTACGGGGATCAAACGGCTGCCTCCACCACGTGTCGACGACTGGAACAGACAGTGCTACTGCTAGTTGGTTCTCGGGATCAAAAATGGCGTTCTCCACTACGTGTCAACGAAGCTTCTAGAAGGGACCGAACTCGATCTAGTGTGTTTCCTTGAAATAATTTGCTAGTAACCTTGGAATGTATTTTACTTTTATTTTAGATTTTTAGGAGGCATTTTAATTTGTTTAATTTGTATTGGTATTCTTTAATTAGGTTTCACTTTTATCTATGGTTCACTTTACTTTTTACTTTAAGTTTTACGTTACTTTTACACTTTACTTTTACACTGACATCACTATAGAGGAGGTTCGATCTTGGTTCCCAGAGAAGCGTTTGGCCTTAATTAAAAGGGAACTACTTAACCAGAAAGTCAAGATCGGGAGGTTGACCTTGGTACCAGAAAAGCGTTTGGCCTTAATTAAAAGGGAACTACTTAACCAGATAGTCAAGGTCGGGAGGTTTGACCCTGGTCACCAGAAAAGCGTTTGGCCTTAATTAAAAGGGAACTACTTAACCAGATCATCAGGATCGGGAGGGTTTGAGCTTACAGGAGGAGCGTTTTGCCTTAATTAAAAGGGAACTACTCAACCAGATAAGTTTTCGTCTACTCGATTTGCTCGTTCTTTTATACTAAATTTTGTTGATATTTGACTGATTGTTTTTAAAACATGTTTAGATACTACTCATAATATTTGATCCTTCAATGTCAAGTATCAAGTTCAAACATTAGACTGAGTGTTCTTTTGTTATTATGCTTTCTAGTTTACAATATTTTTCGTTTTCCAATTTAAAGTTAATTCCAATAATTTCTAAATCATTATATGTGACATCAAGAACCAATTCAGAGAACAAAAGTTCCCTCTTTATATACAACGCTACTCCCCCACCTCGGGCATCCCTATCCTTTCTTACGAGCTTATAACCCGGTATATCAAAATATCTACTGTCATGACCTTCGTTAAGCCAAGTTTCAGTCAGACAACAAATGTCAAAAGAATAATGTGTCATATAGTTGCAAAACTCATCAAAACCCGAGCTTAGAGATCTAACATTTAAGAGTCCCAATAAAAAGTTATTTCCATTTTCAAGCTCTGCACCCGCTCCGTCGTCCACCATCCCGGGCCTCCAACCCGCATCAGCCATGATCGCAGACCTCCACACTCCCCGCCCGTAGCCCCTCCTGCCACCCCCCATCAACCAAGTCGCCCATCAATGCCACCAAATAACCATACATTAGTCTAAATATATCGTTACGAGCAAACACACCAATCAGTACATACCAACAGTATGCACTCACACAAAAAAATAAGCAAAAATCATTTATGCACACGGAAAAGCGCATAAAAATATAAAATATAAAATAACCCTCAAAGAAAACCGAACACAAAATCGCTCTGTCGCCTATAACTCTATTATTAGCAATTACTTTTTAATCAGCCGAAAACTTAACAGGAACGAAGAGAAATAATAACAATAAAAATAAAAATAAAGATAAAAGTTTTGACTCTGCATAGGGGAAAATATATACCTTAAAATTTAAATATTCCATTACTGGAGTAACAACAAATTTTATATACATATATGCCATTCAACTGGACTGCATTACAATATACGTGCAACTCCTACTATCCAAAATTATGTTCTAATGTTACGTGATATTCCAATAATATAATTGAACAACAAATTTCACATATATATGCCATTCAACTGAACTGCTTTAAAATATACGTGTAACTATCCAAAATAATAATTTAATGTTACGTGATATTCCAATAATATGATTGTGCATTACTAATGAGAGAAACAAATAAAATAAAAAAAGCTTAAAATAAAATAACAATGAATATCCGCGATTGCATTGAAAATAAGGGAGCATACAACAAGACAGTATATAACTGTCAGTTAAACAGTATTCAATAAGATACAGCGATATGAATAACATAAACAACTTACATAGCAAAAATTTCCTAGTTGCTCATTGACTATTTCTGAAGTTACAAAATCTATTTTTTTATAGCACAAAGGTCACCCTCCGTTGAGATTCTATGCGGTACATCATTATACTTTACATACATATTCCCATTCAATACCCAAGCATTCTTACTTGTAAATTCATGAACCGCATTCTTAAATAAAGCGAGCCGTGTTTTAGTAAGGTCCTCCTTAATTTGCACAGAACAGTTTTGAAAATTTTTTAATTGTTTCCGAGCCTTCAACACAGATAGTTGCTAAGCTATTTCGCACTTGTTGTATATTCGAAGTTAAAATATCCACTTCCCGCTCCAGCTCAGCGGGGGTGTTTATTTCACCTGGAATATTGGTTTGCGTGTTAAGTTTTCGTTTGCATGTTACCCAATTTAGGTTCTTGTAAATGTATGTCTGTTCTCTGTGAGGTTGGCCGATCTCACCCCCGACCAACCTACTGGGCAAGTGATCTGATTTTAAGTCGTTGTCTGCGGTTGTTCAAAAACCATTTTTGAACACGTCTTCAAATCTAACGATTTAACTTTTGTACAATTTAACATTCCACGCCACTGTCCTCGCATTCCAAACAAATTAAAACCTTGGCGATACTACTAACGCCATCTCTTGTTTACCACGTTTATCCACTGCGCTAGACAGTCTAGAAAGCTAAAAGTTAAGCGTCCTCAAAAGGCCTCCGACCAATCATAGCGCTTCGCGCTTTATCCGGGCTGTATTACTAGCGCCATCTGTTGTAACCACCTTTACTCATTTGGAGCCGGCCGCGCATCCTAAACTCATCTGACCAATCATGGCGTTTCCCGCTATACCCCGGCGACCGAGTCGACCAATCACTGTCTCTTAACGGAGGTAATCAAGTTAGCTCCTAAATTCATGATCTTTAAGAATCAATTTTAATAAAAACTAGTTAACTATTTCGACCGGATTTGTGTTAACATTCACAAGGTTAACTTAGCAATCACTGACGGTAAGGTTTACATAACGGTTCATTATTTACATTATTCGCCCTTTCTATTTCCGGCGGATGTATATCATCCCGTCAGAAGGGGCGTTAACAACTTCTTCAAGTTGATCTAGTTCCCACGTTCTAGAAAGTAGTAGAGTCTTGAACCCCCGCCATGTAAGTCGCAAAAGGCGCACCCCCGTTTCGAGACGGCTGGCGCTGAGCCGCCAAGCCGGCAAGTTTTCACGTTTTGAGACCTCATAATCTCTCTAGTTCTTTACTCAAGTGACATAGTGATATCCCAGCATAATCATCTTTATGTCAAGCCTACAATAAGGTATTTATTGGCAAAAATACTGCCGTTATTCTCACGAGTCTCACGCCGAGCAATGGCATCCCAATTGGTCTCATCCATGGGAGTTCCACAATCGAGCCCTGTCTCAAACCACACTCAATCGAGCATAGTCTCGAAATCTCAAGTAAGTAAACGAACATGTTTACAATCACTTTCTCACAAAGCCTACAAAAAGGTATATTTCGGCATCTTTACTGCCATTATGGAGATCCACTGATCTCTAATTCTCAAAGGCTGTGCCATGCGCGGCACAGTCCCCAATGGTATTGTCCATGGGATTTTCAACATTCTATATCACGACTGTACCACTGGGTTGCTACACTCTTGCCTTTTTCTAATATAAGGATTACTCTGCAGTCTGCACTAGTCTGCATACCTACTCATGCCTTATTCTCATATAGGGATTAAACGGCACTAGTCTGCCACTTTACTCAAGTTATCACAAGGCTGTATCCCCTACGCGGATCTCAGCTTACTTATGCTACCAGTATATAGCATATTTACTAATCATTCATGCGTGTACCAATAAGCCGCATTCACAAGGCATTCATGTCATGCCATATGCACTAACTGCATACCAGAGTCAAACCACTACATTCCAGTCATTCTTGTTTGCAAGAAATTGAACTACATTGTAAATAGAAGCTAGCCATAGATCTAGTGTTTTTCAAAGTGACTTTCCCCCAGTGTTAGAAGATAACCTCCTGAACATTGAACGTTTCTCGTCAATGGTGTTCATAGTGTACATATTAGCTTATAGGTGGACATTAAGGTAATATTAATCCTGTTATTATTACTGTATATTATTGTGTTTCATAACAAAGCTAAATCAGCTAACAGAGTTGATACGTATAGCTGTTCCGCAGGAACTGTCAACAGACATTTAATTGTACACAGATTCAAGGTTATGTTTATAAACATATATTAGTAAAGTATTACCACTGTCCGGCCAGCCTGACCCCAAGCAGGGGCGTTGGGTGGTGGTACGGGAACATATTTTTGTTGAACTTTTTCGACTTTGGGCACTTTTCACTCAAGGACCGATGATCCCCTCCGCAATTTGCACATTTACGGGGAGCGTTAGGATCGCATTCCCTTATAGTGTGCGGTCCTGCGCACCGGCTACATTTGATTTGACGCTTGCAATTGGCAGCTCCATGTTCCCATATTTGACATCAGGTACATTGTGTAATGTCCCTTTGATTTCTCCTCAGTTCCCAGTTTACTCTTATTGCAGTTAGAGTGCGGACTTTATTTTGTAGGATATTTAGGGAAATATCCGCGGGAAACACCATGAGGTACAGGGGCCGGTAATTAGTCGGCATTGGATAAACGTTCTTGAGAGTTATGTTGAAATCTTCCTTCAATTCAGTTTTAATCTCCTCAAAGTCGATTTCATGGTCTAACCCTCTGCAAACAAAGGCGTGGGTTTTATCTTCGGCGGCGGCGTATGTGTGGTACTCCCGGTTGTCCCCATACAGAAGTATTCTGTACATTCGCCAGTCGTTCATTTCGTCG
The DNA here is from genome assembly GCA_016904865.1 of Pissodes strobi. Classification (NCBI taxonomy): domain Eukaryota; kingdom Metazoa; phylum Arthropoda; class Insecta; order Coleoptera; family Curculionidae; genus Pissodes; species Pissodes strobi. The sequence continues at coordinate 3,833 of JAEQML010069595.1, read as the reverse complement.
AAATATATTATTGTATTATATTTCGTATATTTTATTGTAAACTTTCCTTTTACTGTGAGCCTTAGAGCAGCGACGAAGTCTTTATGCGGGATGTTTGGCAGTCCCACCGTTATTATTGGTGGCGGTTTATTTTTCCGTTTAACGGTTTCGGTTTAATGATGGTTTCCGCCGTTTTCCTCCTAATTTCATTTCGGACAGCTTGCTCCGTGCATTCATGTTCACTGAACGAATCCGAGTCCATATTGTGTTCATCTTCGGAACGGGGTTGTATGGGGTTAAATTTGTTTTTAAGGGGAAGCTCATAAACCCTTTTCTTGAAGCCTGTGATTTTTGGCGTCCTTGTGGGTGTCAAGAATCCATCAACTTGCTTGGAGCCGTCACCTGCTGTTGGTGGTGGCATACTTCCTTGGTCTTCGTCACTAGTGTTGACCTTTCTGGGGGGCTGGTTTTCTTCGTTTTCACTACTAGTGTTCAATTGTCTTTTTTTGGGAAGCTTTACGTGGGGCTTTTTAGTCGGCGGTTCATCCAGCGCTACGAAATTTACTCCGTGCACGACGAGCAAGTGTTCGAATATGATCGGCTTTATGGATTTTATGTATCTTTCTACAGTTAATTTTACGAGATGATTCCGGCAATACTGCACTTTTTCGCGTATAGATCGGTTCTCGTTTTCGCGAGACTGAAACGGTTTTTCTTGTCCGCGGGAATGTTCTTCCCGCTACTCGTTGAACGGGTCGATTGAAAAGATTTCACTTACTCATTGTCCAGCGTATCATCACCCGGCACTGATGTGTCCATTGGGCAGGTGCGCGAGAGCGAGGAGGTCCCCGACACTATATACACTAAACTAACACGTACAAAAAGCTTCCAATCCAACTAGAAAATCACCTAATTAAATACTTAAACTCTTAATTATTTAGAAACAAACTTTGAGAGCACCGTAATATGGACGAGAACTGGCATTTTCAACGTGCTATGGCCGTTGCCTATACACTTTAGCTTGTTCATAGAATAAAAATTAGGTTTAATAACAAAGTTTAAAACAATTAATAAATAATACTTTTGACGGTACGTTTCATTGAAAATATGCTTTTTCATCGTCTAAAATCCGTTTAAAACGATTTTAAATGGAAAAATTGTATAATAATGCCACCTTAGCGGCTAGCATCGATTTGCACATTTCCGTCCCATTTGCCGAGATTTGCCCTCATACCGCCGCGTAAGATGATTACACAGCAATAAAAATAATAAACATTTATTAATCCATATATCGGTTGTTGAGTTTACAGAGCTGACAAAAGACTTACATTTGCCAAATTTCAGCATCTCAACAAAAAGTCGAGTCCTGTTTAAAAACAAAGGGTTTTTCATGAACCGCTAGATTTTTTTTTCAGAACAAATAATTGAGTTAACTCTATCTTTAAAACTGACCATTCCAGCTCGTATTTGGGAAAAATGACGATTTTTCTGAGGCGTTAAATGACTTCCAAGTTGACCCATTCTATAATATCGAAGCTTATGTTTAAGAATTTCGATACATATTGCAATTACCACCCAAAAGGGCACATACTCCCCGTGTCTTAAAAAGTTAAGAGTGTACCGAAAAGCACAATTTGACATCAAAGTAAATCAAATTGAACTGCGCCCCGGTGATTTAGTAAAGGTCACTAATGAAAGCCGACATAAATTCGACCCATCGTACAAAGGGCCTTTCTCAGTTATTGACATCGAATGTCCTAATTGCACTGTCAGAGATGACAGGGGTAAAGAAGTTAAGATACACAAAAAAAAATCGTGTGTTATATAACTAGGATTGTTATAAAAGCGTTGAAGAATCGTGTAATTTTTAACCCTTAGTTATGCATATAAGGGTTAGCATTCTAGTTTTAGTTTAATTTTTTTGGGGTATTTCTATTTATATCAAACAGTTATAGGTGCTAAAATAATATGCTTAGATCGACATTCCCGATAAATAAACATTTGGTTATCTCTCCTTATTGAATGTCCTTCACAAGTCGCCGTAGTGAAGGTTATTCTCTAAAGGACGGTGTTGTAAAGGGCAAAAGTATTACTTACGCACAAATATCAAATTATTTGTATAATTTTGGTATGTAAATACCAAAGCCATTTAACCTAGAAGAGACGGGACAAATGGTTGTTTGTTTTCACCCAACATTGAGTCACATTCTAAAATCGATAGACGCAGCGTTGCCAAATTTAAACTTTACTAGTTACCCTGTAGGAAATGACCCAGGAAATAACAAATAAACTAATAAAAAGAACGAGACATCAGACCTATTGATTTGTTTTTTCGATGCTGTCATCATAATCACATACTTTTTTTCATAACGAATTACAACACTAAATAGCTATTTTCTCCGTCTTTGATCCATCAAAAACCGGTTCTGAAGTTCCTACATGCCAATCCGACAATGCCACTTCCCTTGGTTCCGCCTTGTTTTACGCCCAAAATATTTATAGTGCGTAGTAAAGTAGGCGCATCAATAGAATGAGAGCATTAAAGGTCGACGATACCAAAGACAGTAAAAGAAACACAGTAGTACAGTGGCGGGGATCATAATATTATCAGACATTTAATAAATGACATTTGTATTTTGTATATTATATACTTAATACGGCTACTTCCGGTGTTTAAAATAAATAATATATATTTTTACGTAGCTCTGAATAGACAGATTTCGACAACCAAATCAAACTCGACCGATAACCCTAACTTATACGTTAACTCAACCACTATTTGACAGTTCTAATACACTTTTCGATCCAAGAAACATAATAATTGAAACAAAGGACTTGACGGTTAATCAATCTATGTGGTTAATTGACAGTTTGATCATCACAGAATTATTTTATGGATCTTTGTAATGAGTATGAGTAATAATAAGGACTGATAAATATGGATGAATTATTGGACATTGCTGCTTTAGAATCCTCTGATAGTGACAGTGACTTAGAAGATATATTTATATTAAATATCATTAACCATGGGAATGGGCAAAATGTTATTGGAAACAGACGAGGAATCCATATGGCTTTCAATTTGGAAGAACTCTCAGAGTATGTTTAGGTTTAAAGTTAACATTGTTTATACCCACAGTACACCAAAAATTCATTATTTTTTATAGTTTCTGACAATAATTAAAATGAGGTTAGATCTATACTTATTTTCTACTACTGCGCATGCATTTCGCTTTGTAAAGGGTTATGCCTGTCATCCGTACAATACCGTCATTTAGCGGTTACGATATACAACAAACGAGATTCAAATGTCAAAGTTGTCAATTAGCGTTAATCGAAACCGCATTTTGTAAACAACGAAAATTCCCTATTGTTTATTAAATGTATACAATAGAGATAGACTAATAAATAGAGAGCGGAGAAAATGCAAAATGCATTTTTTGCATTTTTTGTCTGTTTTGTACAAAACATGCATTTTTTCCAATAATAGAGCATTTATTGCATTTTATGGCGAAATAAAGACCCTGTCCGTTCCTTTTCGATGGGTTGTTTATTGCATGGCACGGGTTTATTAGTTTATTTTATTACATTAGAATGGGGGCGACTGAGGTACTTTACTACTTCATAGAATTACCCAGGATAAACCCACACTATAGAGTATTCCCAGTACAAGCAATTAATATTCAAACAGAACCCGATAGTTCAAAGAGGTGGCAACTTTTAATATCTTTGATATTGTAAACTAGAAAGCATATTAACTAAAGAACACTCAGTCTAGAGTTTGCACTTGATACTTGACATTGAAATATCAAATATTATGAGTATTATCTAAACATGTTTTAAAAACAATCAGT
>JAEQML010069594.1:0-17368 GCA_016904865.1 Pissodes strobi | reverse complement strand
AAGTGACTAAAATATTCAATATAAAATTCAGAGCCAAGATTTCGTGTTAATACATTATTTCTAACTAAAGTTTCGCTATGACCAGGGACCAGGGATACGAGGAATTTGTCATTGGCAATGATATGTTTGTAAGCCTTGCCATTTAAGTCGTTTCTGTATCTCGAATAAGTGTAGTTCTGATTACCTGAGATTTCGGAAATTTGTGAGACTGACCACGACTTGGTGACATTGTGCAGTCACTCAGAAAATTACAAATTCAGTATTGTTAGACATTTGACAGTATTGCTACCAAGGGCATCTGGGCAATACTCCAGTGCAGCTCTCAAATACTGTGCTTTAAGTACTATGTATTTCAATTAAATACTCGGTACTCGTACCCGTAACGTCCAATACGTAGAAGTATCCGATGCCCGCGACTTAGATTTTTTCGAATATTTTAATACGCAACGCGCAAACGCAAAAGCGCATCGCTGAAGTTCGCTGTGTTTGAAGTTCAATATGAGATCAGCACAAATCGTTACCACATTCACGGACAATCGCTCTAACTTGTAGAAGAAGCCCAATACTTGCAAAGGGAAGTTGGGAGAACTAATAATTGAAAAGAAGAGGAAAATGAAAAAGACGAAACTAAAGACAAACTTGTGTTTGTCCTTAGTTTCGTCCAAAAGATCAGGAATAGACTTTTGCAATGCTCCAGTGGCTCCAGGAATTTTAGGTCGGTAGCAAAGGCAGTAAGTAATAACTTCACAAAAAAGTCTCTCCCACCTTTGACAGACGAATATCGCGGCATCACTGCGACTACAGTCAAGGAAAACGCAAGCATGCTCGCCAAAATGTTTTCATCGCACTCTACCTTAGACGTCCCCCAAGGCAACGCTCTCCCCACCATATCGAACATCAACACTACCATGGCAAAAGTCAAGTTTCATCACCGTGACATTCGTAAAATCCTTAAAGACCGGACGGAATACCTGCCATCTTGTTAAAGAACTACGCCCACGATTTTCCAAACTTTTTTCTCTGTTTTACCGAAAGGGGATTTACCCATCTTCTTGAAAAGTCGCTCTAGTGCAACCTATTCCAAAAAAATGGCAAGAAAACCACGCCCTCAAACTATCACCCAATTGCCTGGCTTCCAATAATATCCAAAATCATGAAACGTGTAGTCAATCAGCATCTGCTAAAGTACCTTGAGAGCAGCAGAATAATCAGCGATAACTAATACGGCATTCGCAAAGAGAGATCGACAGGAGATATATTGGCCTATGTCACTTATGTATGGAGTCAGGCAATCGAGAACTACGAGGAGTCTCGAGCGATTGCGTTGGATATTTCGAAGGCATTCGACAGAGTTTGACATGGCGGATTACTCAACAAACCGCCGTAATTCGGACTGCCAGACTGGCTTGCCAGTTTTCTTAAAAACCGATCTCCGCACGTTGCAGTTTATAGACACACCTCAGACACATTCACCATTAACGCGGGCGTGCCTCAGGGCGCAATACTTTCACCAACTCTGTTTCTCATCTATATTAATGACCTGCTGACCGAAACGAATAATCCTGCTTACAGTTTTGCAGATGACAGTGCCCTTGTCTCCCAATTTAGATCAGAAAAACCTTTATCAGCGACTGAGACTTATCACCGCAGACCGGAGCAGATTACAGCAATTAATCAAGACCTGGAGAAAGTTCAAACTTGTGGCGACAGAAATTTTGTACAGTTCAATGCAGCAAAGGCCCAAGCAACCACGTTTACCAAGAGGGCCAATACGGCGGACCCTGACATCATTATGGCACGATTGACCATTCCTTCATCCTTGTCAATTGGACTACTGCGTGTGTCGGTCGACAGCAATATGCCCTGGCATGACCACGTTGCTAACATCGCAAAAACTTGGTGCGCAACAAAAAAACTGTATACACCGCAGCAGTTGCTCTTGCTCTACATAGTGCATATAAGACCGTTCTTAGAATACTGCTCACACATATGGGGTGCCGCACTAAAGCACACCTTAAAGCTGCTGGATTCCATTCAGAAGAGAGCTGTGCATCTCGTCGGCGACCCGGAGTTGACCCGGAATCTGGATAGTCTGGAACACGGCAGACATGTGGCCGAGATGTCCCTGTTTTACAGATACTTTCACGGCAGATGTTCCCAGGATTTGGCCCGCCTCATCCCGCCCCTTGCAATGCCTGTCAGACACGACAGAGGCAAGATCGCACCGGTTCGTCGTACAACTGGAAACACCTAGAGCATTGCTTTACAAGAACTCCTTTGTCTGGCGCACCGCATCAGTGTGGAACTCACTCCCTGGACATCTGTTTCCGCCTAATTACAACCTACAACTGTTCAAAAACCGTGTCAATCAACATCTTTGTGCACACACCGCTCGTCGAGCGCTATAGGATCTCCCTTCAGTGTGTGTGCCACTGTCATAAAAAAAAATCAAATATCCGTCATATGATACTTACATTAATGCATTCAAAACACTTATTAATTTAGCGAGCGATTAAAATGACTAATAGGAGTTCAAAGTAATAGCTCTAAGAAAACTAAAAAGTTTTTGAAATTCGACAAAACAGTTAGCTCTTTGAAGCTCGGTGGTTGGCATTTTTGTCCACCAAATTATTATTCTTCCAAAGCACGGTGCGCGGTGGTCGATAATATTGACTACCTTTTCATAAATTTCTGCTCCCCATATGCGCCGTGGTTAACGCATCAAACCACAAAAATACTACGTCTATATTTCATTTTATGATCAATCTCTGACAGCAGATTGCGCTATATTGTTTTCCCCATATCATGCTAGAAATCAGTTTTATTAGTTTTTATTGTTTTATTTCATTACAAAATAGTACCTATTTGCTGATTGTGGCGTGAATACAGACCAAATAAAATTCACAAACTAACCGAAAGTTGATTGAACCACTAACCGAAAGCACCAAAAAGGGCTACTGCGGATCGGAATAGTTTAAAACATTAAAGTAAGTTAAAACTAACCCAAATTAACCGAATTTTTGCGAATAACCAAAATTAACCAAAAACATTAAAATTGTTTATAACGTACCGGCACCGCTTCAAATGACTAAAATAAACTAATTGAAATTACCCGAAAGTTGATTGAACGATTAACCAAAAATAACAAAAAGCACCAAAAAGTGCTAAAACGTATCGGAAAAATTGCCCAAATTAACTGAATATTAGCGACTAACCAAAACATAAAAATTGGTTATAACCTATACTAACTGAACATAACCGACAGTTGATTGAGTGACCAACCAAAACTAACTAAAAGTAACCAAAAGCACCAAAACGTGCTAAAATGTATAGGAGTAGGTTACACAAATTAAAGTAAGTTAAAACTAACCAAAATAAACCGAATTTTAGCGGCTAGCCAAAACTAATCAAAAAGCATTAAATTTTATTATAACGTATCGGAGCTGGTTCAAATGAATACTTCTTTGGTTTCACCCGATACGTTATAATGAATTTTTCATAAACCGTCTTGTGACCTTCAAGAAAAATGTCCGTGTCGTGACGCCACCTTGAAAAATCACTCGCATGAAACCACAGAGGTTTTCATTTGAACCGGCTCCGATACGATATAATAAAATTTATTGCTTTTGATTAGTTTTGGCAAAGAATATTCTACTACGATAAGAAGACCTATCCTTATGGGCGCACGTGAAACGGCTTGGAGACATCAATGCGCTCGCAATATTTTAATTCGCGGCGGTAACCCTCGGACGATTCGTCCAATTCATGCGCTACGTTGCCAGTATTACTTATATTACCTAGAGTAGTTACTTTTATCGGTTAAGGAAGGTCAACCAGGTCAACAAATAGTTTCCATGAAAATGGATTTTGGGTACGTGCAGTAGGATAATTGTCCTTCTTAGGAGAATTGGGTACCAGAAGAACGACAGTCATTTTATCATTAATAATTTTGTTTAGAGTCCAAGAAACAAGAGGGGATTGTGGCAAGGCGTAAAAATAAGTATCCCATTTAAATGCACGGGCGTCAATCAACCTGGATTCGGGATCAAGTCCCAGAGCATTTGTATTCTCTTAGCTACAACAAAATCAATAAAATGGTGTTCCAAAGTGTTTGCAGTGTTGTATACCTAAATTGTCTTTGTTTAATTCGTATTCTGTATCATTCTAGATAAAGATGCAATGGCAATATAACATTAAAGGGTAAACAAATATTTGACAGAAGGGAAGAGATGGGTTAATTTTGCGCATGCGTTGGCGTATGTCTTAAGTTAAAAAATCGGAATTTTTTCAATGATGTTAACAATAATAATTGATGAAATTAAAGTAAGTAAAGAGATAGGTAAGCGTAAAAAGAAGAAATTGTGAAAGATTTTTATAAGATTTTTATTTAAATGGTTTTTATCTACATATTATGTTTAAAGTTTAAAGTTTAAAACAAGCATTAAATAAATATGAAACTTTCTATTAATGAATTGATTATATAGTATGCTAAATAAAAAAAAATATACTTTTATTAAAAGAAGGAACAGGTACCTAATTATAGCCTTACAGTGTTTCCAGGAAAAAAAAATTCGTTTTAAAGATGGTGTTTCATATTTTTCTACGCAAAAGTATTCCTCTAATATGTCCAAGTTGTTTCTGGCACATTGTATAATAAAAAAATAGGTATGTACAAGAACAAAATAATTTTTCGTATACTTCGTATTTTTCGATTAAATCGAAGGTTAAATCTAGATATATAAAGAGACGCCTGAAAATGCTAAAAATGAAAGGAAACATGTTAAATGTAAGGGCCATAAGAGGCTCGCTTAATATCTAAATTTGAATTACAGAAGGTCCCGGTTAAGAATGCAGGCTACAGGTATCTTAAAAACTATATCTCGTATAGATGCATGAAAACATATTTCGTCATTGCCACGTACTGTTACTTCTTGGTAAATAAAGCTACCTTTCAGAATAGTTGATTGTTGGTGTTTGAACTTTTAAAAATTCCTGTTCATCCGAATCGTCGTTATTGTCATGGTAGTATTTTTTTGGAACAACATAATTTTTTAAGAAGTGCTCCTTTTCGGTTTTGAAATCTTGTTCATTAAATTGCTTTTCGCACAAGCGCTTATTTTTCAATTCGTCAGGATTTAATCGTAATAATGTTGTATTCCCTAAAAAAGCAAGTTTATTTTACTTTTGGCGAGTTTTGGTTAGTCATTCAATCAACTTTCGGCTAGTTTCAAATTATTTTAGTAATTTTGATACCTTGTAATCAAATTTAAGTTTAAGTAAATAAACTAACACGATCTCTCACGCATATGATGTCATGTGGCAAATGCACTTTTTCACGATTTGAGGCTCTATACTATGATAATAAAAACATTTTCAATGTTAAAATATAAGAGTGGCTTTAAAAACACAAAAGATCATGTGAAAAATTCGCAATTATTTTATTAAAATATAAACGGTTTTTTGCTCCGGTGGCGGACATTTTATTTTTGTCGTACTTGTTTTCTTTTCTCACTATTGTCTTTATCCAAACTTAGGTAAATAAAAAAAATACGTGTAATTGAAAAAGAAGGAATTGAAAAAGTGCATGCATATCTAACATCTAATCAGGGAACAGTCTTTATAAATTTTACTTGATAAGGTCTTTGGGGCATCTAAAAAATGAAAATCCTTCACCCACTTTTACAATACAATTGTAGCGATCTTAACAATTATTTGTTTCTGTGACGGGAAAATCGTTTGACATTTTATCTCTGTTGCCAGGTAATAAAATATCCCTTTTTATGAAATTACTTTTTTCCGCGGGAAAAAAGTGACTACTTTTTTCCCAGCTATACATACATACGTATATACACATAAGTAACGGTAGATATTTAATTTTAAAATATTTTATTATACAAAAGTTACATTTCCTTTATATCAAAAGTACAATTATTAAATGTGCATTGCATGAATGACATGTTCCTTGAACTATTCGGTACAACAGCCGAATTTTCTTGTGTTGAAATTATATTTCTTTCTGCCATGGACACAAATGCCGTTGATGTACCTGGTCGCAAATCGGGTGTTATTTCAGCACTGCCACACGTTCTAAACACCTTATTAGCTATTTCTGTCCTGTGTGCTACCGATTCATCAACATACCCTTCAGCAACCGTTAATGACTTCCATAACCGCCATGTTTCTTTAGTGTCATGAAGTCTCCCCCAGATTCAACTAAAAGTGTAGCAGACGATCTTCGAAATGAATGACCTGTATATGAGTTAGCATTTTCAAGTTGAAGAAAATTAGCTACTGTTTCAGGTACCCTATAAAACTGATTTTTACCCACAACCTGATTAATACATTTTCCATTGCGATATGCATAAAACAGGCGGCGATCCTTTGCTGCTGCTGGACGAAGGACTATATAATACATTCGATAAAATTTAATATATCCTTCAGTAACTACAAATCTCCTGTTTACATTATCTTTTGTTTGCTTAAGTTTCACAATTAATAACGTTCCCGAATCTTCAATATCATCTAATGTTACCTGGCTGGTTTCACAAATTCGACAAGCTCCTGCAATCCCAAATACAACAAGAGCCTTGGCCATTAAATAAACTTCATCAGGGGTATTATTTAAAAATTCACTAATTTGTATACTCGTAAAAATCGCAGCTTTCTTGGGCGTGTAACCTTTCCCATTTTGTTTCAGAAATGTAATTAGTTTGAAATATTTTGATATGTCCACATTATTATTGGATTGTAACATACTTTTGATCATTGAAAAATTCGACCACGCTGTTGAGGGCTTTCGTTGTTGTGTCAGTTCCGAAAAATAAGCCAATAACACCGTCTCCGAGAAAGAACTGCATGTCTTTTTCATCTTCCATTCCATAAATCTTGAATATGCGGTTCGTAAATTTTCCGTGATTTAGCTGGCAATAATTCTTGTGACGCTACTTTCGCTGCTTTTACTAATTCCGGTGGAGTCAGAGAATTTACTTTATATTCTTCAAAATAATTACTAAACAACCAGTAAGTTCGCAACTTTTAAATCAAATCACATAATTAAATTGACAAATTAAAGCTAACTGAAACTAAGGCCACCTCATTTATGTATATTTCATGATATTAAAGCACTTTCTTTAATTTTACAATATTTCTTACGGTTTCTTTGCTAAAATACTTGGAGCATTCTATTGTATTCATGAACAAATATTTGATTTGTGAAACTGTATTTTTAATGTATGTTTGGTGTTCTTTTATTCCTTTAGTTAAATATAATGAATAAGTAAAATGGCTGATATTTTATATATTTTTTATCATTTCAACGTGGAAAGTAATTATTCTCATGTTTGTTATAAGAAATTACTTTTCCTCAAACTAAAAACTAAGCATCCGACTCATGAAATTATGTATTAGGCCAAAAATCATTAAAGGATAGGGGAAACAGTATCTCGACAATTACAAGTTGGCTCTAACAATTTAGAATGGAGTTCTCACAGAGTAAAGAGTAAATATTTATCATCAAAATCAGCTGAGTTTGCTTTGATTGACTTTGGTAATAAACAGCAAGAAGGTATAGTTAAGTAGTTAGGTACGTATTTAATTTGCTGCCTACAATTTATAAAACAAAATCGAAAATTTGCCACGCCAAAGTTGTTAATTTTTGAAGTTAAAGCTGGGCTATGGTGAAATAGGGCTTTAATATTGTCAACTAGCAGCGGGACCAGGGAAGCTTTTGGTGGTCGTAGCCTGAATTGCGAGGATCTGTGTCAGTGTCTAAAGACCTTAAGTCATACAAATGTAACCATCATTGGTGTTACTTATGCTAAGGGAAGAGCAATTCTGAACAACTTTATTTTTAAAATAAATGAATCTTTTTATCAATGTGCAAGTAATTTTGATTATGTAACTTATGTCGATCCTAATTGCATTTTTACAGCTAATAAGTATGGAGCTCGGTCTCCTTTGTTAAAATATTTCGCGAAGAAGATTGTATTTACTCAGGTATTTTATAACGTTATAAATAATCCTTATATAACCGCTAGTAATTTGCTTGTAATACCTAGACATTCTGAAATTGTAGAACCCCTAGATAACAATATTGGCTTGCTTAATACAAATAATTCAAGCGATGATACGAGTATTATAAGTGTATCAGATGCATCGTTTAATAGTGTACATAGTGCCATCCATGTGGAGCCTTCGTTATCCAACCTAATTGTCACACATATTGAGGGAGAGACTGTAAGTAGACACCAACCTAGTGATGTGACAAGCAGAGAGTTTTTTCGAGCCCCCCAAAAAAATGCATAGTACGATCACATTTTGTCATCAGAATGTTCAATGTTTATTCAATAAAATTTTGATCCTTGACGTGGCGCTCGAAAAATCAAATTGCGATTTTTTATTTATTAGTGAACACTGGATGAACAGTGAACAATTGGCTCATGTATGTGAAAAAGGATATAAGTAAAAAATATTGATTTTGAGATAATTGGGTTTTAAACTTTCTAAGATTTTAAATATTTAATTTCAATATAATTATTGTATGCCATAATACTTTTTTTTTTGCTAAAGTACGGAATGTTTTAATTTTTGGTAGGTATTATTTCTTTTGTCAAAATATAAAAAAATAATATTAGAAAGGGTTTTTTTTGAAAAAAAGAGTACATATACCTCTTTTCACAAAATTTTATTGCAATATTTTTGAAACATTATTAATTTTCGGCAGTTTTAAACTTAAAAAAAAATATATAAAAAATATATATAGAAAATACACGTATAACAAAGAAAGATACATTTTCTAACTGTTTGCATTTAATCCTCTTCTGATTCATCCGATTCATCAGGTAAAACATCTCTCACATCATCTGTTGTGATTAAATTTTTATAAAGCTCATGGAATGTTTCGCTTACGTAGGGTAGCATTTCAACAAGATTCTTTTTTCTCTCTATACTTATGGGGTTTGCGCCTTTATAAGTTTCTGGTACTTTCAATTTTTTCGGCCAAGTTTTTCCTTTTCGCAAAAAATTCAGTTTCTGAAATGCTTCTTCTTCGTCAAGAGATGTTTTATATATTATAATGCCCGGTTCTTTGGAATAACAAAGCGATTTGGTGTCATTCCATACTACTTTCTGGCCATCTTCATTAATTTTTCTTTGTTGAAGAAACGTTTTAAGTAGTGCAGAAAATTCAAAAAAAATATTTCGGGACATTTCAATGACTTCAAATGTTTTTTTACACCACATACACGAACAAGATTTACCCAGTCTCTGGGATGTTCAATCGGACACGGATATTTCTTTTTCTTTTTTTTTTATTAATTTCTTGTTTTTACTTACTTGCTTTTGCATTTGTTACCGGAGTAGCTTGAACTGCTTGCTGTGCCACTAATTTCAGGATACGTTTAGCACGTTGTGACATCCTAACCTCAAATTACTGTTTATTTAATTAACAGGAAACCACTAAAAACCGCTGTAGAAAATAAGACATAAAATATGCTGTACAATCAGGTACTAATATACTTAAACAAAATATGTGCCGCTCTTAAAATAAGGTAATATTTAAAAAATTAAGAAAACAACCATCCTCTTCGACTGCATGAAGGCGACTAAAGTAAAGCACAATGACAATGACAAAGAGAAAAGAGATATAAGTGCACTTATACCTTAACTTTATGCGAATAAATATGGCTTTAGTATATGTAAATAGATATAAGTTTACATATACCATTTTTCTTAAAAATATGACTTCTTATTTGTTAAGTTAATTTTGTGAAAAGAGGTATAAAAGCCTACTTATTTCTCTATACACCTAAATAAAGTAAAATATGTTATTTCATAAGTAAACATATACCCGTATACCCAAACATATTTAAAGACATTTATTTATTAATGGTCTCGGATACAAATGGACTTATTCCATTATTCACATAGAATCTGCTCAGATCGTAGGTCTAAGTGCACTTATTACCTTTTTCACAAAAACAAAATGTTTAGAAATTACTTATATCATTTTACGCAATGGCTTATTACTGTATTATAACGGTTTTTTAGTTATATTCCTTTTCCCATGCGTTGCCGACTACTTTTAGATGGATTTGGTACAAATAACGCATTTTGACTAGTTTTTGACTTATATCCCTTTTCACATACATGAGCCAATTGACTCAAGTTAAATTTAAAAATTTTTCGCTGGTGTCGTCATTCAGTAGAGAAATTTTAAAACACGGCGGTGTGGCTATCTTTAAGAATGGTTCTTGTGATAGATCTGTTTTTTGTTGTGATGTAACTCAGTTTTGTATTGAAGGAGTTATGGAATGTTGTTGTGTTAGATTAGATTGTTTTAAATATTTTTTAATAGTAGTATATAGGCCACCCCTCGGAAGTTTTATGTCATTTTTGGAAATGTTTAATAATATGTTGTCTCACTTGGGTAAACCCAATTATCATTTTATTATAGGTGGCGATTTTAATGTAAATTTTTTGACTCACAGTTTTAACTTGTCACTTTTTAGGGACCTCATGGGTGCTCATGATTTGGTTTTTAAAATTGATCGGCCCACTAGAGTCTGTGAGGTTTCGGCAACTTGCATAGATAATTTCTTGGTGAATGGCGTTGATGAGTGTTACTGTGAGGTTGTTAATCTATACGTATCTGATCATTACGCGCAATATATGTGTCTTGAAATACATGAAAAAACAAAAAAATCGATAGAGAAAAGCTGTATGCGTAGAAATTTTGGTAAGGGCAATATGGTTACCTTTTTAAATTTCTTGAAAGAAGAAAGTTTTAATGAAGTCATGCAGTTTTCCTGTCCAAATGATGCTTTCAATGCATTTGCAGGGATTATCTTTTATTATTTTGAATTATCATTTCCCCTAAAAAAAATTTATTTTGCAAATTATAACTCAAAACGAATTATATTAAGCCCTGAACTGAGAAGGCTTAAAGAGAAGGTAACTTTATTTACTGACTTAGCTAGGTATGACAGAACATATCTCGATATTAGTAAGAGATTGAATGTTATATACAGGGAGAGACTGAAGGTATACATGCGCAATAAAAATGACCAGAAGATTTTAAATGCTGACAATAAATCCAAAGCTATGTGGCAATGTATTAAAAGTACTCAAAAGGCCTATGACAGAAGGAATATTAGCATTATGTTCGACGGTAAACAACTTTCAGATGAAGAAATAGCTGATAAATTTTGTACTCAATTCACCTTGTCTAAAGAGTCTGAACCTTTGGACTTATCTTTTCTTGACGAGAATGTACCTCTGCACAATGTGTCTTTTTTTCTGTCTCCTGTAGGTAGTCATGATATTTTGAATATAATTGGTAAACTAAAAAATTCGAATTCCAGTGGACACGACGGTATCTCTAATAATATTTGGAAAAAGTGTCGATGTCATATAGCAGAAATTTTTTCGTATTTAATAAATCTTTCCATAGAAAAGGAGATTTTTCCAGATGCTCTAAAACTGGCAACCGTTATCCCCCTATACAAGAAGGGAGACCATAATGACTTCAATAACTATCGTGGAATCAGTCTTTTGTGTAGTGTTTCTAAAATTTATGAGTTGGTTTTAAAAGATCAACTTCAAACATTTTTCTACAAGAATAATTTGCTATCACCGTTTCAATTCGGTTTTACGTTGAATCAAAGCACAGAAACAGCACTATGTGAATTTCAGCGTAGCATTGTTGATTCTCTTGACAAAAGGTTGTCCGTGCTGGGGATGTTTATCGACTATTCTCGAGCCTTTGATGTCGTTGACCATGAACTACTGCTTTATAAACTTTTCCGTTACGGTGTACGGGGTAAACCCCTAAATTATATAAGGTCATATTTATTTAATAGAGGACAGCGGGTTTTGGTGAATCAGACTCGAAGTACCTGTAGAGTTGTTGAAAAGGGTGTACCTCAAGGGTCCATTTTGGGTCCTTTTTTTTTCTTGACTTTTGTCAATGATTTGATAAATTATGTTATGAATACAGCTGAGAATGTCTTTGTAATTTCATATGCGGACGATACTAATGTTTTGTTGGTAAACAAAAATAAGGTACTTCTGAAATCACTTGCTGAAGATGTGTATACACGAATACTTTTATGGTCGGAAAAAAATAAACTTAACCTAAATAGGAATAAAACATCGATGGTGCACTTTTCGCTAAAATCAAGTGACATGGATCTTGAATTATTTAAGAAGTCCGATAATCATGTTAAGCTCGCTAATGAAACCAAGCTATTGGGGGTTATTTTCGATAGTAATTTAAGATGGTCTTCTCAAATCGAGCTACTTTGCTCAAAAATACGTTGCAGTTGTTTTGCGCTCAAATTTATGTCAATGCATTGCAGTAGGGAAATACTTTTAACTCTTTACCATGCGAATATTCATTCCAGGATTAAGTACGGAATATTAAATTGGGGAACGTGTGCAAGTGTCAATAGAGTTTTCGTTTTGCAGAAGTATGCGGTCCGTTTGGTCGCTGGTTTAAATTTTCGGGAATCTTGTCGAGAAGCCTTTAAAAGTTTAAAAATTTTAACAGTCACTGGTGTCTATATATACGAAGTATGTTGCTTTGTTTACAAAAATAAAATTTCTTTTCAAGACGTTAGGTCTGCCCATAACTATGACACCAGGTTAAAATCTCTTTTACTTCCTAGTAATCATCGATCTGCGGAATTCCAAAAATATATCTATTTTACAGGGTGTAAGTTTTTTAATCGATTAAGTGACGATATTAGAGATGCTGTTAGCCTCAGTATTTTTAAGAGTCGTTTAAGGGGATTTCTCTTGGAAAAAAATATGTATAGCCTTCGGGAATTTTTCTAAGATATACTTGCTATGTATTGTACTGTGTTAATCTTAAGTTGTTTCTGTAACTTTATTTTTTATTATATTATTTTTATGCTGACCTTTTCTTCTATTATTGTTTGTACTTTTTAATTGAAGAAATAAATTATTTGAATTTGAATTTGAATTTGAATTTAGCATGTTCAGTAAGATAAAATCATGCAGTGGAAAGTTTGAACTTAACCATGAATCTCAATTATAAATTGTTATGAGCTAAGTTATAAACTATTACGATTTACCCTGTTGATAGTACAAAACAATAATACTCGAATTAGAGGTCAAAGGTTGGTATAAAAAGCTGCGCAGCAGCACATACCGACAAACTTTGGTCTCCAGTGCCAACTACCGAAAATGAAAAGCCCGTCTGGTAGACCAAAGCTCTCACCTTAAAAAAGACCTGTCAGTACAAACTACCGAAAGGGAAACGCCCCTCTGACAGGCAACTACTCTCTTAAAAAGTGAACATCTTAAAATTAATAACGCCATAAGGCTCAGCCCTGATCGAAGTAAAACATATTAAAAGTAAATTACGTTGATAAATAATTATTCAGATTGATTAGGCTAGAACGCCTTCTGGCCAACACTATATCTGCCGTTCGCTGTTAAAATTTTGGAGAATAAATCCGGGGGCTTACGTGATATGCATTCCTGGATATTCTGGTAATACTCACCACCTTACTTAACCTGAAACCAATAGATGACAATCTTGTTTTGATCGAGTGTTTCTATCCACCTTTCCCAACTACCTATCTGAGCTACGCAATCTGAAAGAGCACAGGGTAACTGCAAAGACCAGTTACGATGTGACAATATTTTTTGCATTGCGTTCTCTATATATCTTAAAACGAATCGAAATTATCCCAGAATTTTAAGAACTTTTAAAACAGTAGATTTAAATAAAATAAGTAAAAAAAAAATTGTAAGTTAAACGGTTTTATTGAAAATAATATAATACTAAAAGCTAAAAAATAATTCGTTAGGTCCTAGGTGCTAGTCATCACACCACTCTCCTCATCAATCTAGGGTATTATTGATCAGACAAAAAAATTAAATCTTGCGGCGCGTGATATTTCTATCAATAGTCAACAGCTCAATATCGTTATAAATGATATTTACAATTTACTCAGGTTACGCTACACCCCACGATTTTATTTTTTTGTCTGATCAATGCCTTAGATTGATGAGGAGAGTGGTGTGATGACTAGTACCTAGGATCTAACGAATTATGTTTTAGCCTTTAGTATTATATTATTTTCAATAAGTTATTATTTTTTTTACTTATTTTATTTTCAAGTTTTTAGTTTTCATTTCGTTACTTCATATTTCTCATTCTATTTAGTTCATTTAGTGCCTCATTATTACAAGGTTTCTTCCCTGACAATTTGTTACAATCTAACTCTTCAATACATAATCCTCAATATCAATATATTCATTATTTTACATTTTTGTTGTGTAAGCTACATCTCCTAGTTTAAGCATGCAGAAGTAACTGCAGTTATGCCAAGCGGTGTTATATCAGCGCTAATCGCCAGCAGCTAGGCGCACCCCATAGGGGGGTTGGTCTTAACCTAACCTAAGCTACTAGGTATGTGGTTCTGCTGTAAGTGCTGCACTTTATTTGGCAATCACCGTCAAAGTCCTCGCGAGATGTTATTAGCAAAAAAGCTAAGAGATATATATGTACAAGGTGGCCCGTTTAAGAGGGGCCTATACCTTATCTCGAAAACTACCGGGGTTGGAAAAAAAATTAAATGCAAAGGTTATTCCTAATAAAATGATCTTTATTTTTTTTTGTATTGTTTTAATCGTCACTTTTTTATATACAGGATGGTCAAAGAAAGTTACACTTTTTTATATGAAACCCTATATTTTATCACATTTTTGGATTCTACTTAAAATTCTAAGCATATTTGTTGTATGATGTTATATCTTTAGAGTTAGTAGTTTCACAGCTATAAACAGTTGAAAATCGGTACTTTGGCTACTTTTCACCTTGGTAGCAGGAAGACCATTAAAGATGGAGTAAAATGAATTCCACATTCCTATCTTTACTTTCCAAGAGCTATCTGATGGTGCTAACTGATGGTGCCTACAGAGGTACCAGATTTGGTACCGATGGTACCACCTGTCAATTAGTACCGTCAAATAGCTCTTGAAAAGTTAAGATAGGAATGTGAAATTAATTTTACTCCATCTCTAATGGTCTTCTTGCTACCAAGGTGAAAATTAGTCAAAGTACCGATTTTCAACTGTTTATAGCTGTGAAATTACTAACTCTAGAGGTATAACATCATACATCAAATATGCTTAGAATTTTAAATAGAATCCAAAAATGTAATAAAAACAAAAACATCGACGGGAATCGGGGCCGCCGAACTAGAGCTCTAGCATCTTATCTACTGAACCAGCAGAACATTTGAAACGAATTTGTTGGACCCTAAAGACATGACAGTTAGCGTTGCACACACACTATAGGGATCGGAGTGCTTCGGTGCGCATTACGTTTCCTAGACGGTATAGGGAACGTAAAATGCTAACGGTACAGGCGCTCAACTACTGTGCGAAAACTGTCGTCTATGAAAAAGAATAAAAGCAAGATGAATGCACTTGTCTAAAAGTTTACACTAAGTGGCTGATGTAATTTGTAAGGGTAGTCGGTTATTTTGTCTTCTGTTGTCTATTTCATAGTTTAAAGTTTTATAGAAACATGAGCAAACAAATGACATGATATGTTTTTAAAAATCACTCATTTGGTGCTGCACTTTGTTGGAGAAATATTAAATATATGTATAGCTTTTAATATTTTTGTAGTTTTTAAGTATGTTGGAGTTTGGAACCTTCGGCAAAATGCACTAAAACAGAGTTTTATCCACAATACCGAAACAGAATTTTTGCACTTGACGCGCATTTCGCTAACCATGTTAGTATCATTAGGAGATGATTAAAGCTGGTTAAAACTGTTTTAATAATCTCCTGATGATGCTAACGTGGTTAGCGAAACGCGCGTCAAACGCTAAAATTCTGTTTCGATATTGTTGATAAAACTCTGTTTTAGTTTATAAGTAGAAAATGCCAACGCCACGCCCACGACGTTTCACACTGTTGTAACTCTTCTGAACCTGGCTTTGCAGTGTGAGTGTAAATAGTATTTAAGTATTATTGTTTTTTTTTACATACCATAGCATTATCAAATACAGGCTTTAAAATGATTTATGAACAGTGGTTCCTTGCTTTAGTTATTAAAATATCAAAGACTCCATGTTTGGTGCTTCCCAAATTTATATGGTAACTTTAATATTATTATTTAGCTTAGCAATTTCTAGAATTAATTGTAAGCTATAGCAAAGAATATTCTTTGGCTATAGGCACAAAATGATCAAACTAAAAAGTTTGTAAGGTTCGTCGATGCGTATTTTCGTTTTTCATTGAAACGAGGTTTTTCAAATCATTTACTATCAGTATCATCTAATGAAAAATGATTTGACTTACGGGGTAAAGGGAAGCATTTTAAACACCCAATTTTAAATTAGGAGAAGTAATTCAGACAACTGTCTCAATTTAATTCAGTCAAATTTATTGAAAAGGCTGGGAATAATATTTGCGGAAGAATTTTGCGCAACAGTAAAACATATTTGTTTTACGCCAATAAATCAGTAACTTATGAAATGTTAAATAAAGAGACGAGAGACATTAGAACTGATATGAAATGCGGATGACCTAGTTAAATTTCATTTTTAGCGAAGATTTTCGCTTTTCATTGAACGGGATTTTGTTAAATGATTCACTAACGGTAGTATCTTATGAAAATTAATTTAAGTAACTGGGTCTGGGAGTTTATTATACAAAATTTTACGAGATATGAGTTTAAGATAATCATGGTTATGAGCGCAAAAAGTAAATTTGAAGGAAATATTTGGAGTTCATTCTGATGAAAATATGCTAATTTTTATTTTAAATGTAACGAAGGTATCCAAAAATGAGATTAGAAGGTAAATAAACGAGGATGATAAAATCATAAATTATATTAAAATTGCAAGTAAGGATGAAAGATTTGCCGTTTATATAACTGTTTCAGGGGTGTTTGTTGCCATATTGTGGGTTACGCTCCCATAGTGAAAATATTGGCCACTTTTATCTAAAGTGACCAGACGTCCTGCATTGAGCAGGACAGTCAAGCATTCATAGACTCTGTCCAGCGAAAGCAAACGTCCTGCAAAATGTCCTGCAATTCTCTTTTGTGGTATGCGATATGCACAAAATGACTACAAAATTAGCTAATTGTTTATACTATACTATATTAATGCAAAAAATGAGAATCGCAAATCTCACCCCATTACTATTTTTGCCCATTCCTGATAGTGCGTCATAGTCTGCATTGGCCGAGTCGGTCTAATTATAGGAGATAATGGTGGGTCGGAGTCTGGTGTTTCGTTGTGCGACGTCGCAAAGGTCATTCGTTTGTTTTTTATAAGCACCAATTCTGCTTGTTTCGCGCCAATAGTGAGAAATGCAA
>JAEQML010069593.1:0-17368 GCA_016904865.1 Pissodes strobi | reverse complement strand
GGAACATAAGCGGACAAAATCATAAAGGTTCGTGCTGAAGTGTTGCACCATTAAAAAAACTACAACGGGACTGGCAGAGCGAACCCATACATTGCATTTTTCTTTGCTGATGTATTATCAATATGGAGTGTTGCCTTAACTGTTCAATCGTTCCGTTCCATTCTAGTCAAATTAAACAGGATCTATAAAACACCTCGCTGGAGCCTGGAAAAAAGGAAATTGAATTGTTAAAAGATGACTGTAGGAGTGAATTAGAGAAAAATAAATATAGATAAATAATTTAAAGCTCTATGAATAAATATACAACAAAGACAGATTAAAATACAACGATAAAAATAATAATCACTACTGATAAACGCTGGCTAGCAAAAATTAGGTAAACACATTTTTCTATGTACTAAAATTGCAGACAAAATAATTGACAAAAATATATTAAAAACAGAACAATGTTTCATTTTGGGCAGGTCTAGGCTCGGACTAGTTTCTGATAAGCAGTTTTTATATAACGAGATAAGATATATCTACGAACAAATAAGCTTTGTCAATAATTCTTGAACAACAATAAGAGTATTAAATGTTCGAAAGCGTTCGACACCGTTCATTATAAAATAAATATTGATGAAAATAATAATACCTTTTTTATTACGCATGCATCATAATCAACGATTATCGCACGCTGCAGCGTGCTTAAAATGATGTTTATGATGCGCCTACTTTTTTAAAGGTTGCTATAGAAACATTTGATCATGTCAAATGTGACAGATTAATATATTCGTCAATATATCCCTTAAGGTTAATATTTAAAACATTTTTGAGTTTATGATGCATTCGTAATAAAAAATAGCGTATGCTATACGTGTATAAGAGGCCTTTAAAGCCCTTGCGGCTTACAAAACACTCCGCTGCGCGTCGTGTTTTGAAATATGTCGCGCGTGCTTTAAAGGCCCTCTTATACACTTATATCATAATATACTATTACCTTTGCTAGACGGCCTTCGCTTTCATGGAATTCCATTGATTGTGTGCAAAAGCAATTGCAATACGTAAATGAGAATGGTTCTGTTGTAAAGTAAGGTGTATTTTCGGAAAATCATTCGAGTTCCATAACTTTCTCAATGGTTTTTAATCAGCGCAGCTGAACAATCATAGCTTCTTCTTCAGATGACATCACATTGTTAGGTGGCGCGTGAAGAAGCTATAGAAAGAGATTTATTTGTTGAAAATTAAATATAGATTTGATGAAATTAATTTAAACATACTTTCAATAATCCTTCCAAAGTATCGAAATATGCTGTGAGTCACGGCGTCACTACACTCGACTTATTCTTTCGGTATCTGAACCTATCTGAACTTATTTTTATAGATGGTTTATTACAGTAATTGGTATTTATATTATTTATATTTGAATCTATGTATGTAACTATTATTTGTTATTTCAATTTTAATAATGTGATATTTTATTTTTAGATCCACCAATAGTATTAATAGAAAAATATATAGTGAATTCAGATCACGAGAGTGACGCTGAACTTGTTTGCGAAGTAAATGCTTATCCAAGTCCTGCGGTAAACTGGCAACGGAATGGAGAGAACATCGTATCGAAAGAACCAAAAATCAAACTAGAAAGAGAGAAAAACAATGAGAGGAATGTATTGATTATTAAGAGTAAGTAAATAAGTGTCACGAAAAAATTTAATATTTAAAACTAAACTATTAAAACAATACTAGGTAGTCAAGATTTTTTACTTTAAATATAAGTGACAAAAAATGGTTCAATTATAGAAGAGTGGATATTAATCCAGTTATTATAGATAAAGAAAACTTTATTTGCAAAGTAATTTCCAATGCATAGGAGTCCGGATTATTAAAAGTTTAATAACATATTTTTCTAGAGGTGTCCTTATTGTTTCACAAAATAATGCAGTAATATATTTAATCCTTTCCAGTTGTAATTGTATTTTTCTTGTTTTTACAGTTCTGCTTTTCTTTTTTTTTATTTCGCTATATCATGGAAACGATCATAGGGAAAGAATTTTAGATGACGTTGCCTTCCTTCTTCTTGCTTATGCAGCAGTGTGCTTTGGATTATGTGGCATCTTGGGTAAAAATCTTCTAATCATTCTCAAGTATTTTTTAAAATTGATCTTCAGGCCCAATATGTCCTCCTAAATACATTTCACAATTAAATGCTTCTTCAGAACAAAATATTGAATCAGTTAGATATCGTAACACGATTAGTTAATTGCTTGACAACGGGTCCATACGTCAGGTTTACTAAGCGGTTTCGACAATAATTAACGGTGTGGGTCTTTCAATTGACAGTTATGCGAAGGCGCCACTAAATTCTTAACTAGGAATATATCAATGATTTTTGAACATCGAAATCAGGACGTTCAGCCCCGATGGAGGAAATTCTGTCCCGCGGAAGGAATTCTGTCCCAGGGAAGGTCCCTTTTTCTATAGGAAGGGTAACCACACTATCCGTAAAATACAGTCATTAGACTAAACGGCCGATAATTCGAGAAAATACTTCGGGCAGCATATTTGCCAATTTATCACGCGACAAAATCAGGCGGTAATTAGACCTAATGTTCAAAAATATCAAAGATAATTTTAGATTTCGAAACTAGTCATTATTTTTCCTCCTGCACTCTTTGAGCGTACAAAAGAGAAGGCCTAGAAACCCGTCAATTCCAAAAAAGAAAATCGACATCCGTCAAGAGGGCGCTCCAAATGGAGTCATCGCTTCGAGCAACTCGGAACTGAATTCATCGATACTGGTGGGTTGCACTCGGAAGTAAGGTAATGAAAGTATCGACAACGCAAATCGACTAGTAAAAGGAAAGAAATTGCTCTACTGAATTTTGGAACATTTACAACGCTAACAAATAATATGATGTCAAATATCTAATAAATGAAATTGATTCTTATCATCTATAATGCTCATGTGAGAATCACCACGTCACCCTCACACGTCTTTAATAAGAAATATATATGTGTGAATATTCTGCTACGCGATGTTTTGTAATTATCTAAACGAAGTAATAAAGTGTTTTTTTTATTTTTGACTTTTTTAAACTTTTGTTCAAATATGCGAAAATTTATTTGTGATTATTACCCCCTCGATATTAAGCGCATGTATTACTGATTTTCATTCAATGTCTTAGTGAATTTTTAATAGATTCAAAATTGGGAAAAATTCAAATAATTTATATTAAGCACTTTCAGAATACAAAAGAAAATATTTCAATTCGTTATCTGCATGTAAAACAGCTTACTGCAATTAATGTGTGTTTTTTTGTGGAACACCGTCAAATTTATTCAGAAAATCTTTATACTTGTTGATATCTTTCATAGAAAATGCTGTTTTTTTGTGAGGTATCTTCAAACGATAAATATAGTCAATAAACTGCAATTGATAGTCATAAAATCATAGTATTTATGTCATCTTTTCTAGATATCAATGAAAATGACTTCGGGCAGTATAGTTGTGTCGCAATGAATTCATTTGGGAAGCAAGTGCGAAATGTTACTCTAGTAAAAACACCTGTAGTAGGAAAATTTGAGAAGAATCAGTCGAACGAGACCGTGAAGGACGTCATTCTGCAATGGAAAGTCGAATCGAAACAGCCAATTTCCATGCACGAGCTGCAGTACAGGAAAAAAGGGGTAAGTGAATGAGAATATAACACAAGAAGTGTAAGATATAGTTAACTAATCCTATTTTACAAGTAGTAATTGGCATATATCATAGGGCAATTTTAAAACTACATATATCTTCTATCAACATTACAAGCAAATACTCGTCAGGCACCTGGAATAATTAGATAGCGAAATATCTTCTATGGAGGCAGATTAATCAGTTCATTCCACAAATAAAAATTTTGCGATAATATTATCGCCAATGTCCACAAATTATCATATTTTGTTTTTACAACCAACACTTAAAGATTTTGACACCAGGAACAGCAATGTTGATATCCGAAAATATGAAGTTCAAAAGGTACTTTGGTATTTAATGAATTTACTGCATCATTTTACCGGTGTAAAATGAACGTCTACTTTTCTATTGCCTGCTAATATTTGCAATTAAATCTATAAAAAGCATTACATTTATTTAACTAAGATAAAAACTACATATTAAGAATTTGGATGAGGACAGTGAGGTCTGATGTAGAAAATTAGAAACAACGGAGTCATAAAGGAAAACTTTTGTGTCAAATATATGGAAGACTATCGGTAGGTCTTAGAGCTGAAGATGTCAATATGTTATTTATATTCATTACGCCTTAATATGAAGATCTTCGAAAAATCATTACATTATTTGCTAACGAATTCGGATTTTGAACTTTTACTTCTTACTGAAATATCGTCGAATATTTAAAGGCAAAACCCATTTACATATTCTGTAATTAATTTCCCTTATTCGCTCACCAGAGGTATGGAGTTTTCGCATCAGCGAAAGACGCATAGTGAGTACTTTACCACGATTTTCAATCATGAAAGTAAATCTCGGGACTAATACATCTGAAAACAGAGCCTCATTTTTTAACAAATCCTATATTTATTTGCAGGAAACGAGTTGGAGGACCATTACCCCCGAAGTGCAAAATGGCGATAATGACGTCTACCTCATAAAGCACACCCTCAAAAATTTGGAGCCAGGAGTCTACGAAACGAGGGCTAGATCTCAAAACAACCATGGTTGGTCGGATTACTCCGATATCATTCCATTTGAAGGAGGTAAGGCAAAAATTTGATTTGTTATTTTCTGTGTTGCTTTATTGGACTAATATCTTTACAAGGCGTTGTGAACAATACGATATATTGATCCCAGTCAGGAACTTTATTGAACTGTTTACCTAAAAATTCAAGAAAATAATTTATGCTAAATCCCATAGTTCTAAACTTAGTATTGGGTGTGTGCAGGGATATCCGAATAAAATAATGAAACTAAGCGTACACCATTTTTATTTTTAAAAATAGGAAAAAATATGTTAGATTATGAAAATTTCGAGGCTTTTATAGATCATTCATATAAGTATGTATTATTATTAACATCAATTTTCTCGCTTATTTTAGGTTGAATGGTGTTAGGTTTTGTCACATTTTGGAATTCTACAAGATGTTCTAGACATATTTTGTATAACCATATTTCAATCATTTTTGAAATATTCCAAATTAAACTTTAACATCTACTATCCAATATCCAAAATGAGCGAGAAAAACGATCTTTAGTACTATAGTTTTTTATTTAATGCTTAATTATTTTGTTGATAAAATATGTGAGTGATCCTTGAAAATCTCCAAACTATTCATATTTAACATTTTTCAATCTTTAAAATTATACTTGTTTACATTTATATGAATCTCCCTGTATATGCTGAGCATTTAAACTTTCAAATTTCTTTGTGCTAAACGCCGAGAGGGTTTTTCGCGGGGAGTGATAGCGGGGGGCGAACATTGGGACATATGTATCTTTGAGCTATTTTGTATTTATATAATCCAAATGAATATAATCCTGAAGTTAGTACCCATTTTGTACATAGAAAATCCTTCTTATTATCTATTAAAAGTTTTAATTTATTCCAAATTCTAGACATATTTTTATATAGTGTGTCATGTTTTGCATATATTCACTCTCGTATTAAAATTTTTAAAAATGCCAATTTAGTCAGTTGGTTACTGAACATGCACAAATACACTCGGCAGATTTTTCGTTTTCTCAATGGTTTTAAGGGAGCAAAATATGTTTGTTTTTAGAAAATATTAGAGCTTAATTTAAGAAAAGTTATCATACTTGAAGCAAGAATGCTATCATAACTGCATTCAGCATCTTCAAAACCCCATACCTCAAATATTTTTCAAATATCTCAAAAACATCTGAAGAGAAGGATGATAAAAAAAATTCACCATGTTTAAAAATTTGAAGAAATTTGCATATAATTTAAATGCGAGTGTGAATACATGAAACGCTCTATATATTTTAAATTTATTTTTTCTACAAGTTAGGCAAAATCGAATGGTCATACGTCGGCAACACTTCATTTCATATAATCCTTTGTACGAAAAAAATGCACCATTTAAAACACTGCAGTCTCAACAGAGCCTAATTTCAGGTAAATTGTTCACAACACCTTGAATTAATACTAAATTTGTATTATTTATATACTTACCTACTTTATCAATCAAACAAATAACGAACGCTTTTAATACCATATTGCTCTAAAGATAAGAATTATTAAACCAATATGACAATCGTTGCCATCATTCAAAGTATTATAATGTAGTTAATTTTTTCATAAACTGATTTTTCCACAGCTAGTTATGTGAATGTTACATGTTTCACCAGGTATAAAAACGATTCCACGTTACATTAATTCGATGTTTTTCTAAGTTCAGTTGAATTTTTATTATCTTACATAGGACTTTGATAGCATATATTTATATTCTGATTAAGATCGTTATGTGAATAATACACAGAAGTTTAATTATGTTTTAATGCTCATCAGTAAGCTATGTTACCTAATATTTTTCAAAAATTTGCCTAAGGTATTAGTTTATTACATCATCCTTATTGTTCTTCCACTTATCTGTATATACGTATTTAATTTAATTGTTGTAATTATTGTAACAATTGGAGGAAGCCTACTAATAATATTTTGTTTGTGTTATTTTGTGTTTGCAGGTCATTTCATTATAAAAACATCATTGTATTTATTAATTTCCATTTTGTATGATTTTTTGCCTATATCATGCTTTCTGCACAGTTTTAGCTAAACACGGCTCGCATCACCCAAAAGTTAAGCACTCCAAAAAAGAACAGAAAGACAACAGAACCCAAGGTACTTACTACATATATGTAGGCTAAATACTTTTAGCTGTACAAAGTTCTTGCGGAATTATGAATCAATATAGAAGGTGTTTTCCTGAAATATGCAAAATCGGTCCACCAAAAAGTAAATATTTTTTGTTCTTTATCCTCATATTCCTTAAAATCGCTCGACGGTCAAATCCGCCATTAAATTTTAAGTGACAAAAGCACAGAGCATATAATATTGAATCTCGTTAAGTCACCCTTTTAGTAGTAAATCAGTTGGTATAATGTCAAACATTAGTTATAGAGGAATTGTTACAGTTCTAATAAATATCAGAACTATGATAATTATACCATGATGACATTATTCCATCATATAGATAATATTGTTATATAGAGGATACCAAAAACAGTAGCGGTATACTCAATGAATAGAAGTAAAAGTTATGATAGTATTATTAGAGAACGTATAACACCTCCTCGAAACAAAGTCGGGCATCTGCATATTCTTGAGAATAATCGTCACAATATGGTCATGAAAAATATAATTCTCAGAGGGCCACGCAGCAACAAGATCCTTAACCTCTTTCACATTACTCAAATTTCGATTACTAATATCTAATATGAAAGCTTTAGCATTTTCTTGTGCTCCTAAGGAGATGTTAATAAAAATAATTTCCCAATGACCAGTATCTAAATCATTCTGGAGAAAAACCACCATCAAAATCCTTTTGGTCAGTTGCCAAAGCTGTCAGTCAGGGTTTCTCAAAGACGTCAGCCCCACCACTGACCATAGATAATGGCTCAATAGCGGAAACGGCCAAAGAAAATGCGAACATTCTTGCCGAAATGTTTGCATCAAATTCTATCTTAGATCCTCAAGGAAAGGCTCTCCCAACTATCCCAAGAGTGAATTCCTCAGTGCCAGGTCTGATATTTCGCCAACGCGAAGTGAAACGAATGCTCAAAAGCCTAGACATTAACATGGCCACAGGAACGGATGGCGTTCCCGCAATAGGGCTTAAGAAATGTGCTGCTGAACTAACAGCTCCACTATGCAGGCTTTTCTCCCTATCATAGAGAACTGCACGTTTTGCTTCTAGCTGAAAATGTGCTCAGATGCAACCAATCCCGAAGAAAGGTAAAAAACGATTTCAAATAACTACCGTCCAATTGCCTTAGTTGTCATCATGCCCAAAGTCATGGAGAAACTGATCAACGAAGAGCTTTTAAAATTTTATCGAATCGGCGGACATCATATTAAGCGATCGCCAGTATTGCTTCCGCAAGCACAGATCAACGGGAGATATTCTAACTTATGTGACCTATCTGCGAACCAAAGCCATCGAGAGCTACGGCGAATTTCGTGATGAATTCCATTCATCACACCAATTTGAATCTGCCAAACCAGTAGCCAAAACTTCTACCAGCAACAAGTCAAAGTTGACCTGTCAAAAGTATTTGACCTTTAAGCTTTTCTTTCAAAAGACTCTAATAGTTCTTTCAAATTAGATTAGAAGAATTATATCCTATATTTTTTATGCCTGTAAATTGAGTGGTATTTTTACATAAATTTACTTTTGCAAATTATGGGGAGCGCTCCTACCATACACTGTCACAATTCGGTCTAACTCTTTCTTTTTCTATGGTTCAGATATTTATGTAGTTTCTTCAGGTTGGTTCTTTGGTCACTTTTAATGTTGAACCTTGAGAGCACATGGTTATTTCGCTTTAAACTATATACGTTCCTAAGCTGTCAATTGATCTAAATAGATAACTTCCATTTTTCGTTATTCTGGATCTACTGGACCAATTCTGACCACCTTAATATACAGTATTTCTTCATTTCCAGTATACAATTAATAAAAAGTGCTTTTTTTCACTTAAAATATTGGATTTAATATGTGCATTATCTAAAGTAATTAGTAGTCTCCTAAATTTGGGCACCTTCCCATGCAAGGAATCATAAAATGCATCATTAATGGAATTTATCAGCTATCATACTATGAAGACTTTTGTATCTGTGGTACATCCTACATAAAAGTTGTTATTTTCAAGAGCGCTTTAACGATATTTATGTAATGGAAGAAGCAAAATGCTGAAATCCTGTAAAAAATGAAATGGTGGGATTGGTGTTGTCCTCAAACCCACGTTGATATAAGTGAACGTCCGATTAATAACCCAAATATTATTTTTAACATTATTTGCATTTCGGAAGAGTTGTGATTTTTCTTAAATGGAGCAGTTAATTGTCATAATTATTGCCAGTATTGGCCCCAAGAAAATCCCAATATGTTTCATGAGGTGCCTACTCACCAAACATCCAGAAAAGCTAAATGTTTGAGCTGAAATAATTGGTAACCGACCGAATCGGTTTTTTTTTCTTACGTGATTTAACTAAACAAAAATATTTTTGGTAGTTAGAATAGACCATTGATCTAAAGTTATCTAATATTAATGAAAGTAATGAGGTTAACCTTGAACACCAGTTGACATCATTTTGATATTTCCCTGTCAAAATAATAGGAGAGGAGGTGGTTCAGAATGGCCTACGTAAGCGCCAGATTTATTCGTACGGAGATACGCTAACGAATCGCGAATAAATACAATCCAATTACATCGGCCTGAGTCTTATAATTATTCTTTTTAAAATGATGTTTTTATTGTTATGGATTTAATCACCCCCTTATTGATTGAAGTGGCAGATTTAAAAATAGGCAAAAATAGTGTCCCACTTGAAAACAAAATATATAGTTTCGAGCGATTATTGGAAAATGAGCATAAAGGCAATTCGGTGTTTCATTACATAATGAAATCAATAATAATGGTTGAAAAATGACTAAAGAAAAAAATGTACTTTATACTTGTAAAACAATTACTGATATAAACTAAAATAGTCAACTATTATCTTGTTATAAACTAATTTATTTCAATTTGCAATAAACGGTTAACTTCCTATAAATACCAATAAACTTTTTCAAAACCTATTTTCCTTTTGAAAAATTCCTTTGTTGGACAATATTAATAATGGTCCAGACCCTACAGCACAATCAAGTTTCTGTTGGCATGAACTTTGTATTTACCTTCATTCATTCAGTACATCCTTAAATGTCTTATATGTATAACTCTCTATATGTATGCATGCTACTAGCTGTTTTTGATTTTATTTTGATATTTTTGGTAACCATACTAATTTTTTTAACTAGATCCAACTCATGACACTCCAGCACAGCATAGAAGCGAGGAAGTTTTGCCTGTAGGAGGTAGTGTTTTATTTTCATTTTATTATTTTTTACATTATTAGTTTTTTACTAAAATTTAAGGTATTAAGAGGAGTAAGTTATTAAAATGATCAATGAAAACTGAATATACGTGCTAATAAGAATGCTTAGTTTAATGTTCATTACAAGTTTGAAAGTAATTATTTGCACATTCTTTAATACGATGTCAAATATTATTATTTTAATGATATAATATAGAGCTTTTTCATCTATTTAGTCTAATAGCGAAATTGAATTCCAAAAATTACTACGAAAATCTGATAAAGGAATAAAGGTCTCCTTTATTGTTCGCTTTAATGAAGCATTTATATGTAAGGCAATTTTTAAGGTAAGATAACAGAAAACGTTCATCTGCTGGTCTGTAAATTGCATATAGAAGATATTTTCAACATATAGTAATATTTCACTGGTTTAGTTAGCAATTTTTTCTACTTTAACATTTCTTCACTGTTTATAAATAACCCCCACTGCCCATTTATATCTTTATCTTCAATAATCGGTTAATCAAGCAATCATTTTCTGCACAAATAGTGAAGAGCATGGTTCCTGCAACTTGTTTTTAATATTAATTCCAAGCAAATCGTTATATCCACCATTAGATCTAACTAATTAATACTAATATACTACTTCAATTAAACCATGATAACTGATGCACAAATATATTTAATATTTATAAAATTTAAAGGACTTGTTTCCTTATTTTTAAGTATCAAGAAACCATATCATAACGGCCGTTTTCAAAGAAGGCAGAATTGTGTTGAGGAAGCTATAGTTGGATCTGTTCCTGGTAGCCATCGACCTATCGCCACCAGTATCAGTATCAATATCAAAAAGGGTGGCCCCCAGCAGGCCTTGCACTTAGACTGCCAATTAGGCTCATGATGCTACCAGCTTGCAGTAGAGAACCTTCAGAATGTCAGCATTCCTTAAGAAAGCTCGCATCTCCTTCACACTAACACGACACATTGAATCTAGCTCGATCAGCGTCGTGCCAGAGACTCTAAATCTTGTGTACGCGAAAGCGGGGCATTCCGTAAGTAGATGGTACGGGTTTTATCGCCCTCCATGCACCATACACACTCCCTCTCATCTGAAATTCTCAACAGAGTCAGGTGTCGCCTGAGCCTACAGTGTGTAGACTCCTACCAGCGCCTTGCACTCCTTCCTTGCTATGTCAATCAACCCCCTGGTGGGCCTCTTCGCGGGTCCATGTATCATGAGCCTCGACGGTCTCAACCCCGGTGCCGTCCGCCATACATCTTCAGCCCGACCCTCTATCCAGGCCGCCTAAGCCCTTTTGCGAACACACTGGGCGATTCCCACACCACATATCGCCACCATTATAGTTGATGATTTATTTGAAGTAACAGTGGAGTAACTGACCTGGTTGAAATAATAATAATAATAAGCGGCTCTCAGATGATTAATAATATTGTAAATATTTTAGATATTGATGCAAATATTGCTAATAATAGAGGCATACTCAGCATAATGAAAGAAGTCACTAAATTTTGTAATGAAATTTCAATATCTGGATTTAGGCTTATCGCAGACTCCGCACTTTAAACTCTAATTTCAGAGTTTAAAAATTGAATTGTAAAGTAATTTACACAAATATACACTTTTGCCAAAGACACATCGAAAGCAGCAGGTTTGATTATTTTTCTAGTTCCGACTTTAAACTTTAAGTTCAAACTTTAAAGTCTGTAATCAGACTTCAATCCCTGAATTCAAAATTTAATGTTAGATTTCAAAGTGTATAATAAATTTAGAGTTAAAAGTCTGAATTCGGAATTTCAAATCTGAATTTAGAGTTTAAATTTTAAAATATAAAAAGTATCACAATGGCTTTTATACACATTCAAAGGATTTTAACAAATATCTTATCACATTTTATTAAATTCTTGTCTTATTTTTAAGATTTAAATATTTTTAGCTGCTCTATGCAATATTCAATAATAGAATGTGTCCTCTTAAATAAGTTTGTTAACTCAAATTATTTAAAAAAGATAAACTGAAAGGAACTTACACTTTGTTTCCAAATGCATATTTCTCCTTTTACATTAAAAAAGTGGCTTAAATTAAGAATATTATTTTAATTTCAGAAACAAGATTTTTCTGCGTAGGCGACAATATGAGTCGAAACTATGTCACATAAAAAAATTTAAAAATTATTTTTAACCACTGAATTTTTTGAATGCGTACAGCACTATTTTTAATGTTGGATTTGACGACATACATTCAGACTGTTTTCTTAACTCAAACTTTTAACTTTAAATTTGGAAGCTAAATAATGAATTAAGAATATCTGAATTACAGATTAAGGTCCGAAATTCAAGAATAAACTTTAAGTTCAGGCTTTGGGAAATTTAGTTTTAAAAGTATCAATTCGAAGGTAAACGTTCGAAATTCAGTTTCAGTTCAAAGTCTGAAATCTGACCAGAAGTTTCAAAGTGTGATCAGAATATACAGTCTGAAATATGAAAAAATATTGCCGTGGCTCCTCTACGCTTTTGTCGAAAATATATACAAAATATTTTTTTTTAATTTGATATCAAGTTTTAAATTCCCGCTTACTTCTTTGAATTCCGATATCAGATTTAAAATTCAACAGTCGTCATTTTAACTATTATTATCTTAAATTTAGGAATTATACTGCGCTATGCAATAACTATGTCAGTCAGTTTCTATAATAAGAGTTTAATTTATCTTTATTCATAAGAAAAGGTGAAGCGTAATGGGATATATACAATCACGTACTAAATTTTAGAAAACTGCTTAATACAGCGGCAGATGGGACCCCTGGGCCGGCGCGGGAGTTTAGAAGTAAAGTGGCGCATCACCAGTGCCACCAAAAAAAATTTTTTTTTTTATTATTTTTTTTATTACACCTTAAACGTAACAAATTTTTTTATGACATCTCTTTACTAAAAAAATCTCTAATTATTTCATTATATAAAAAACACATAAGTAAAAAGAAACTTTTAGCATTATATAGATAAAAAAGAAACATCTAATTTTCAACCTTACATAGATAAAAACAAGAACTATGTGTTTTAAACATAAACAACACACAAAAAATAACTCCTATTTTTAAAATAAATTTCCTATAAGTAAAAAAGGGAACCTTTTTATTTCAAAGCAAACTTTACATACTTAAATAAATAGAGGAAATAGTATTTTGTAATACAAAGAAATAAAACAAAATGCAAATAAACAATTAAGATTTTTTTAAATAAATAGATATCGAAAATAAAGAAGGAACTATACGTTTTATAAAAAATAAGTATAACATTTAACATCAAAATAAAAAGGGAACTTTAAATTGCTATAAAAAAAAACAATTTACTTGAAAATACAGTGCTGGGTGTTCGCAAATCGTCAATGACCTCGTCATTCTTCATTTAGAAAATCGTTTTCGCAACTCATTAGCATGAAAGCATCTAATCGGTTTTGACCTAGAGTACTTCTTAGCCTGTTCTTTGAGTACTTCAGTTTGGAAAAACTTCTTTCGCAGGCTGCTTGGGAGATTGAAAGAGTCAGTAAATATTTGTCTTTGTACATATTGTATTTGCAAATGATGGAATCGCAGCACAACGAGCAATTTCTGCAACTTTTCCATTGCATTTGGTTTTTTTAATGTCGTCGTCCTCTCCTTCAGAAGATTCCTTTTCAAAATCAAAAGTATAAAATTAATCAGTGTTAAGTTTAAAAGTGTCCCAATTGGCCATAAAGTTCTCCAGCTCATCTTGAAATTTTTGGAAGGATGCAAGGGGTTTATTTTCACAAGGTTTTCAGACAGAGTCTCTAAACTGTTCTCTAAAATTCTCCTCTTCAAGTCTTTGAAATTTCTGGGATCTAAAATATTAAAGTCTTTGCAAATATTAAAATTATTGGTGAACAATTCTTCCATAAATTGAATTATTATATCGAGGATAACCTTAAATGTTTCTGTTGTAAATCTGTCGTTAGGATCACTTAATTTTTCAGCCTTGCATTTTTCTCCAGACATTTTCTTAACCCTTGTTGCTCTTACTACTGGTAGACTAGTTTTAATGTAAATGTCAACTTCTACATCGGAATCAACAGCCTCCAAT
Organism: Pissodes strobi; assembly: GCA_016904865.1. NCBI lineage: Eukaryota > Metazoa > Arthropoda > Insecta > Coleoptera > Curculionidae > Pissodes > Pissodes strobi. The sequence goes on along the minus strand of JAEQML010069593.1, from coordinate 3,173 downwards.
TTGGTTATTGCCCATTTGACAAACATATCGCTAGTTTCTTGTATATTTTTAAAACCTCGTTGAATTTGTTCCAGCTGTTCTAATGCTGTGTGTGCCATATTGTTTGCCTTCAGTATATCTAGCCCTTTGGTTTGTAAATATCTTGATAATGGCCCTGTTATTGAGAATATTTTTAAAAATATATTATGTGCAGTTAAAATCACCCCATATTTTTGTAAAGATTCTCGGAAAGACTTAGGACGTTAGAATTTATATTATTTGAAATTTCGATAGTTCTTAAAGCCAGAAGAAGTTCAACGTACGGAGCAGATTTTGTGCACAAATAGCTACCTATGATTTTTGCGAGAGCCGATTCTTTCGCCCATCAACCTGTCTCTCCAATTGTCTATAATTTATTTTTTTTTATTATCACCGAATTGAATTTTCCCTAGTCTAAGGATCAGACCAAGTAATGTAACGTTCAAATTTCCAGTGACAATAAGCAATATGATTTTATGGGCATGAGATACACTGATCTATAAACGTATGCTTATGATGCCAAGTTAGTAATTTTGGTTTACCTCTTGCTCTTTCGATTATTTGTTAACTTCGAATGGCAAAAAAAAAAGCAACCGCGGCGCCACCCATCGGCGTGCGCCTGAAAGATCGGCGGACCGGGAAATCTCCCAGTGTCTTGGTGGGCCCATCCGACGCTAGCCTAATTTATTCTACTGACTTTTTACTTCAGTTTTAAAATTTAGTATTTTTATTCACATGAACATACCTAAATTAACAAATTTATCTCTTTAGAAATACTATATTTGTTAATTTTAAGAGTTCGTGATCCAGTAACAGAATTATTTGCTTTACAAATAATGTGTCCTCTTAATCAAATTAACTATAAGAGTCCATGAATGAAAAAACTGACGTGTTATATCAAAAATAATATTTATTTGTCAACTTTAAATTTTTAAAAAAACTTGCTTAGGGTAACATTTCCTTTTCAAGAAAAGCTTTCTTCTGTGTAGCTTTTATTCATACAAGAAATAGGAAAATGCAGATTTAAATAATATAGCACAAGTACTAAGAAACTAGAAATATTAGCAGGTCTCCTGTACATAAATTATCATGTTTATCGTAATTTATAAAAGAAAGTCTTGGATGTTTCAAATCATATTTTCTTCGGCATGGATGTGAACATCTAACATGAAATCCAGTATGTAATGGTAATGTTGCTATAATGTCAACTATAATAATTATTATTATAATGCTGATAAAGTGCAGCATAATAATAAATATAATAAATAAATAAAACTTGTCTTTACAGGGTGAGTCAGAAAAAGTTTTCTTGATACGCTTTGGTTTCTCAAATCGCAACTCCATTTTTGTTTGAGTGTTCTTAAACAGCAAACGTAGATGCAGATTGGTACCGAGTTTCGCTATCTATCTCTGACTTTTTATATGCAAAGAATAATAGATTTGTCAAAATTCTAATAGCATTTTATTACAAAAGGAATAAAGTGTACTTTTTAATCCCGAGGCGAAAAGTTTATTTTTGAGCTTAAGGAATACTTTGGTTTACATTGGTTTATCTTATACATTTTGTGAAGTATATTTTTCTCAATAATTTCCTGAAAAAAAATGTTGAATTTTGCAGCATTCGTAGTTTAATTGATAACAAACGTGAAATGGTATCACTAAATAATTGAGTTTTAATTATAATAATTATAATGTTATTATTTTAGTAAAAACTATTGCACTAATATGTAATATATTTCCCTATTTTATTTTTTTTGATATATGATATTGGGCCCTAATTTTTTAAAGTTCTTGATACTATTTTTATTTTCTATGAAATAAAAATACACTTTTATTCTTTAGAACAAAAGTCACACTTAGTCATAAATTACCATTGTAATCTGCGGGATGCAAAAAAGTAATTTATTTAAAGTCATCAGATTTTTGAATATATATTTTTTAATTGGGACAAACATTTCTTTTGCCGTGCATAAGAGACGATTAGAGATCAAAAAGTGAAGTTCTGCGCCACTAAGCTACTTTAGGTGTTCTTTAAGATTATTTAAAAACAAATCAGGATTGCCATTTGGAACACATAATTAGGGAAAATAACAGTTGACATGCCCCAACGATTATTCGAAAAATTTACCAAAATATTTTTATAAAATTTATTCCATGCTTGATGTTTACATACTTTATATAATATGTTTTTAATAGAGTAATTCCATAAATCTATACGATTTTTTTCGAGTATGTAAAATAACAATTATTTTAAATTTTCAGAGTCCACTTCTAGTAGCATGATTCTTAGTTCATCGATAGCGCTAGTCACACTAGCCTTACTGACTGTTCACATCAGGCAATGAATCCCACTCATAATAGAGATCAACAAAATGCAAAATATATTGATACAACTATCTCATCATTATCCGGCACACCATATCCTAGGCAGCTTTCGTGCGAGCATCAAGGAAAACGTGGAAAAAAACTAAAAACCAAAGTATTTTATATTTTAGGAATAAGCAAGTCTTTCGGATATTCTGTTATTTTAAGTTATTTGTAAATATCGACAGTTTGATTTCCATGGAATTTTTGTTTCGAGTAATTGACTGAAAATAATAAGACTGATGGTACTAGAGACATGAAAAGAAGAGCTAAGCGAATGCAAAATATACCTACGCGAAAAGGAAGCGTGCAATTATTTTTAGTCTTTTACTCAGATTTCAAAAATTCAATCAACACATTTTTATTTTAGGAAAAATCATAGACGACATTTCAAAATTTGAAAATCAAATCTCTGTGATTGTTATTTAAAAATAATATTTAATATTTAAAAAATCCATACTACACCTATGATTGAAATTTTTTCCACTTCACTGTTGGCCTGGTTGAACTTGCATCAAAGTAAATTACGCTTTTCCTGAAGAAATGACGATGAAAGTATTGATCAGCGGTCACGCTAATCTTACAAATAAACTAAAATATTATGCTAATTGAAAAGTTTCCCCTACATCTACATTACCCCTTTTTTTCAGGTAAATTATGTATAATGTCTAGAAATTATTTCTACAATACATCAGAGAGAAATTGAAATTTGTCATTTAGGGCAGGGATTGTCAACGAATAAATTGCATGTAAGTTTAACTTGGCTCACAGTATCCAAAATATATACATAT
>JAEQML010069592.1:0-17368 GCA_016904865.1 Pissodes strobi | reverse complement strand
ATAAGATATGTAAAGTACTAGGTTTTAACGTAACACAAAAATTATTAACATAATCAAAAATCTTAGCAACATATACTTCGAAAATATTAGAGTAAATTTATAATATGAAACAGAATTAAAAAATTCCGTTTCGGGGTTTACTTCCTACGTTTTTCAGTAGTCATCTAATTCAAATACACATAAAACGGTAAATTTATCCTAGTTTGGCAACGGTGTCGTTATATAAACTGCGTGTAAGCAAGTAAATATAGGTCCTTATTTACATGCCCGCGCAAGCGTATTATCACCCAACCCCTATTGTTTTCTCCCTTTCTCCGTGAGGGACTTCTCACTCTATCAGCCTTCTAGGAGTCCTATTTCTATGGTGATAATATATACAAAAAAAAGAGACACTACTGAGATAGCTCAACAGAAACAGAGCCCAAGATACAAGGACAAGATGGCGAATAGCGATGGCCTGCTACTACTACCCTTGTCTCTGCTACTACGCTAAATGAAAATGATCACGCCGATTCGCGCCAATAAACGCAGGGTCGCACAGCCACATGCTACCATTTCTAATATTGTTCCTTTGTTAACTATTACTGTAGTTATTTTTATTATTATTTAATGTTACTAATACTAACCAAATTCATAAGGAGGTTAATATCAAAAATGCTTATTATGATTATGTATGTGTATTATTTAATGGAAATCCGTATATTAACTATTAACCATTTATATTATATAAAAACAGAAATGTATGTACTATTACAAAATTAATGTTTTTAATAATACATATGTTTTGCTTTACTGTATGTTGTTAAAGGCAACCAAATAGTGTCCAAATAAAAAAATGTTAACGTGTAACATTTAAAATGGAATCATATTTTTATAAAAAATAAGATCTAGTTGCTATTAATTTGGCAGCATATTCGTTAACAAATATTACCCAAACAAATATTTATTTATTATTATCGAAATTTTTCTTTCAGTGTGTCCATCAACTGCAACGTGCAGAGATCGGTTCTTAAGGAAACTGGCAAGCCAGCTGCAGTTGAGCAGTCCGTCATGTCAAACTATGTCGAATGCCTTCGAAAAATCCAACGCAATCGCTCGAGACCATACATGAGTGACATACGCCAATATATCTCTTGTTGATCTCTTTTTGCGAAAGCCGTATTGATTATCACTGATTATTCTCTTGTACTCGAGGTACTTGAGTAGTTGCAGATTGACTACACGTTCCATGACTTTGGAGATTATTGGAAGCAAGGCAATTGCGCGATAGTTTGAAGGCGTGGTTTTCTTGACTTTTTTTTGGAATAGGTTGCACCCGAGCGACTTTCCAAGACGATGGGTAAATCCCTTTTTCGTAAGACAGAGAAAAAAGCCTTGAAAAACAGGTGGTAGGCGTAGTTCTTTAACACGATGTCAGTATAACCAATAGAGAAGATAATTAATTTATTTAATTTATTAATTTAATTTAAATGAGACTAGGGGTGGATTCGATTTAACGGTTCTCCCGTCAACTATAGTATGTATGTGATTGTGGGCGCCAAGCTCTTAAAGGTGATGCAAACAGATAATATAGAATATATAGATAAATATAACTAGAATTTACAAAGGTAAAAATAATTCACGTCTCGCAGAGCCCAGTCCTGTAGTAAATCAAAGAAGATAATTTTTTTTAAAACAATATATTAATTTAACAAGTAATTTACAATTATCAATGATGGGTTTTTTTAAAAATTGTTGAAATTCGTATAATCGGATGTAAATACAACTTATAATATAATTAATGAAGGTTAAACATGACTAAATTGACTAATAATGTGAACAATGAACACATTTAGTTATTATAACAAGTTGGTCATTCCAATCTAAAAAACTCACGTGATCAGTTGGGACCTCCACTGAAAGCCTCTTTGCCTGTACCTAAGCTTTAGGTATCCAGGGCTTAACGGTAATTCTCAGAATGGTTCCCTGTTAGTTGCGCGTGGCTGCTGTCGGTTGGACCGACTATCACCACAAAGATCTGTGTAGGTGTTGTCTTGGAGCTGTAGTTACATAAAAAAAATATTGAATGTTTTAGACCAACTTGTACCGCTAATTAATTAATTAGTTAGAAGAGTATCCTGTGGACCTCAGTTTGACATACAAGGTTTTAACCAACAACTTGAAAATTTACTGGTTACAGCAAATATAATCAGAACTTGAATTATAATTTAAAGTTCGGCAAAATTGTAAATAACTATGATTAAATAACACTATAAATAATTACTGATATTCAAGATATTTCTTTTCTTTACTTGGAGATAAGAAATTCATAGGAAATGATGATTGAAATTAGAAATTCAAAAGAAAATTATGAAAAAATTATGAAACTTTTCCAACAGTGGCCCTCGGCAACTTCAAATAGAAAATAACTAGATTTTTATAAAAAAAATACAAAAAACGAGGTACACCCTCTCTTAAACAAGTCTAATGACTCCAGATAGGTAATTTCTTTACTTAATTTATAATTAGAACCCTTGGTACATAAACAACAATTTGACGTAAATTACGTCTCAATTAATCAAAGATAGAGATAAAATAATTACAATCTCGCTTTGAGATAGGAACTTAGGTAAACGATAAAGAAAAAATAAACCAGGTAAATTTACACACATGTGCTTAAACCTCTTTCATATGCCAATCAATGTCGGTACATCATTGATCAAACGTGACACGACAAGTGATAATAATTATAGTTTGATCTTACAAATCAACTGAAAGATTAATGAAATAAGCCTGAAAAACTACGATCAACAATACTACAGAAGAGAATTCAGCGAAATTCTACTCAAATTCAATTAACTACCTTTTACAGGAACATATAAAACTCGCTTTGAGAATCTTCCAAGTAATACTGTTCAATTTAAATCCTAATCTGTAAAATCTAAAATCATATGTATGACCACTAAACGATGAAATAATTACGTTCTCTATATATTTGGATTAAACCCGTATCAAATTACACAAATTTGACCGATAAGATACGCAATTATTCACCAAAAAAACGGTATTCAAACCTAAAGGTCGCCATAAAAAATTAAGATTGTTGAAATCGTCAAACACTCGAAAGTGCAATATAAAAATGCTAAATATTTTAAGATCAAAAAAATTATCACTTACCGCGTCGAACGCTTAAACCAAGATGATTTGACTATCCTTTCAAAATTTGTACGTTCTACCTATTTAAATGAAATGGCTTTTCATTTGGAAATTTAAAACACGTGACAACCGTTGTAAGAAACCCGGCGTCAAACTAAGGAAACATTCAACTTATGCTAAATATAGCAATCTATCGTAGATTACAGGCATTGAACAACACTCTACGTTCTTCAATTATCTACTACACGAGATAAGCCCGTTTCCGAACAGACGGCAATCCCAAAATCAAGCGATCTGCACCGACGCGAATCCATAAATTAAAGATACGAATCTGCGTACCTGTTCTCCTTAAAGTTAATTGTGGAAAATATATCCATTCACAGATAGATGTCACTGCCGATCATTATACCGAACATTGAAAACCATTGATAAATAGGTAGAATTAATAGAGCCGAATAGACTAATATTTGATAACATATATTTAACATATATTCCGTTACAGCAGGTATTCCGTCCGGTCCTGATGCATTTAGCGTATATAGTTTTTTAAGGATTTTACGAATATCACGGTGATAAAACTTGACTTCTGCCATGGTAGTATTGATGTTCGGTATGGTGGGGAGAGCCTTGCCTTGGAGGACGTCTAAGGTAGAGTGCGTGATGCCACGTTCGTCTGTCAAAGGTGGGAGAGACGTTTTTGTAAAGTGATTACTTACTGCCTTTGCTACCCACCACAAATTCCTGGAAACACTGGGGTATTGCAAAAGTTTATTTCTGATCCTTTGATTGTGTCTGTCCTTAGTTTCGATGATCACACTTTTGCATTCGTTTCTCGCCTCGACAAAATAATTGCCATTTTCAGCCGTCTGATTTTGCTGCCAGTACTTGTAGGCTTGCTGTTTCCTACCTACAGCTCTTTCGCATCGTTTGTCGAACCAGGGCTTTTCTTTTGAAGGTAACTTGATGGAATTTGGGATGTATGCTTCCATTCCTGAAGAGATTACTTGCGTAGTCTCTTCGCAGCAGAGCCCCGTTAGAGCCAAAGCAGACGTCGATCCAAGGAAAATCTAGGTAGAACTCCCTTATATCGACCCAGTTTGCAGAATTGTAATGCTAGATTTTGCGAGACAATGGTGGATCCTTCTGTAGATGTGGCAATTCACAAACCGTTGTAATAAGTTTGTTGTCGGAAGTACCTAATGGCGGACCAACTGTAATTGTGTACTGGTTAGGATTGGTGGTTAGAAAAAGATCCAGCAGGGCGACGAATTCACTCCTCTCTGAGATTCGAGTTGGTTCGTCTACAAGTTGGGTAAGCCCGCAGCTGATGGCAAATGGTTTATCTTCTCTACCTTCATTGTCGGTCTTGTTATGAAGTTTGAGCCAGCTTGTGTTGTGGGCATTCTCCCAGAACGGTTATTTCTGAATTGGAGTGATCGACCTGTATTGAGTCAAAAGTGGTAGCTAGTGTTGCAAAAAAGCTTTGGTAGGCTCTATTGATTGGAGTGCGATAGAAACAACATATAAACTTGGTTACTCCCTTGGCGGTGAACTGGAGCCACATGACGTCAAGGTTGCTCGGTGTGAGTGTTTCCTCGCGGTGACATGAAAGGTCGCTTCGGACAAAAAGGCATATTCCGAACTTATGTCTTAATCGGGTGTGTAAGTCGTAACCAGGATAGGGGTAGTTTACTGTTGTTGTTGTAGAACATACTTGTGTTTCTGTAAGGACTAGTATGTGTGGTCTAGCTGCTTGTAGATGTTGGTGTACCGAATTTATGATTGTATTTAGGCCTCTTATGTTACAGAAATCTATTCTAAGTTGGTTCGGTATCTTTGCTGTTTGTGAAATGCGGAATGAAGAGGGCTTCCAGGGACACCTGGAGATCCGAATGGCCGAGGAGTTTACTTCCAGAATATTTTGATCCTGGAAGCGTCATCATGTCCATATAGTCCAACTGGAATCCGTAAACAGTTCGGGTTGAATTTATTAAAAAGATCCACCAACTTGTTGACGGTACATGCCATAAAATCCCCCAGATGTAATTTGGAACTCAGCAAAAGAAAGTATACCTAAATACTAAAACCAAGAAAATTTGGAGCGATATAATTATTGAGCACAACATTTGGAAAGGATCATAAATGGAACGAACAGATAGCCGAACAGAAAGATGTTTATTACCGGTACGGTGTGTTTCAGAATATGGCTACAAGTCAATTAAAATAAAAGAGTGACACCTACGGTACTCTGTATAACTTAAAATTATGTCGCTATGCTTGACCGTAGCGACTATGTTTAGAAAGAGTTGGTTAACAAGTCAGTTACTTGTAAATACCTAAAATAATTTATTTAACTTGAAGTAATACCTGAGGTAGAATAATTATTGAAACTGGCTAAACACAATTGTTATTACAAGGTAAAGTTACAATACAAATGATGTACTCAATTAAAAACAATTTATCGGTTATGCCAAAGATCAGATAGACAATACATAATTGCCAATAAATACGCATGATAAAACAAGTTAAACAAATCACTGATATTTAAGTTGCTAAGTTACCAAAACATGATCATGTTAAGTTTACACTTCTTGAGTCTACTAGATGTAATATTAGCTAGTTATGTTGTCATTACAACACGTTAAATTCACTAGAGCAATCGAAAATAGTATAGATCTAGGACGTTATTGAACTAATTAATTAGATATTGATTATAATAAAATTGCTTATCTGACCTCACATTCGATCTGCTGAACTGTTCATCTGAGGCTCAAGGACAGCTCTCCAGGTAACCGCCAAAATGAAACGTACGTCATTGGACGAAATGTACTCGTACTAGAAAAAGAACTCTCCTACGCGTACCCGACGGTTAACCATGAGACTACTTAAGTCAAAAAAAGATTCTTCGCGTATTGGGCCACTGGTCTAATATATCCCATAAATGGTGGGTCATTCTACCCAACTTGAGCAACAAACTAAATAAACTAAGCATTCGGAAGAGCCAACTGAAAAAATACGCAAAACACTCTAGTTGACAACCTAGTTGTGTTTCAGCATAGAAAAAACATGATCACAGATATACTAAAATAAAACCTGATATTTTTATTCCGTTGCTATGATAATTAATCGGAGAAAATTTTCATGGTGATTTATCTCTAGGGCGAAAGCTGCATTATTTACAAGAATGTAATTTGAACTAAATTCGATATTGCTTATTGTTTCCAAGATTCTACATTCTATTCACAACTTTCTCTTATGTATTTTGTTTCAAAAACAGCAGGCTGTACGCAGGTATAAAGAATTAGCAAAAAAATTCAGACGGATTTTGAAAATTACCCCAGAAGGAAAACATATGGCTTAAGGATGCTCATCACTTCCAAAATTCTTCTATGTCCTGTTACTGAGGAACATTGTGAATTCATTTCGAAACAGCTCTATAAATTCTATATAAATATTAAGCTATTTTTTCCAATTACCTACATTATTTTTTTTATTGGAGAAGTTTTGTAATTGCTGCAGTTAATAAATTGGCCAGATGTAAATCCACAAATCCCACGAGAATGTGCAACTCGATTAAAGTTATGCCATCAAAAAAAATTAGAAATCCCCAATTCGGCCATGGAGAAGATAAGATTTTTCGATAGCCACGTGATGAGCATCTTTAAAATATCCATCGCCTCGCTGAACTCGTTCGATATAAAGTTATCTACACTTTCATATTTGCTAAGTCGATTACCTTTCCTGGCTTAAACTACCTAAAATATGTTGAACAACTTACTCAGCGGTAAGTATGCTTTATTTAAAATTAATGTATTCTACAGAAAACAATTACCTCCCAAATTAAAGAAGTTTGGCTTAAATAGTGACGAGTTTTGTAAACAAAAAATACGATACATTGTTACAACAAAGGTGAATACCGCAAAGCTTTGATATTGATTTTTGAATAGCGTATAATAATCAGTTGTTATAGTATATGGCCAGGATAAATAAAAAGGGTTTTGACTGATTTTCTGGACATATAATTCAAATTCAAATTCAATTTATTCATGTAATAACACAAGGTGTTCACATATGTCAAGAGGTTGTAGGTAAAACAATTAGGATATATAATAATGTATACACATTTATTCTGAACAATATTATTGTTTAAAACTTATGGGATTAACAAGTCTGAGAAACTATTTATGAGGAATTCATCAATTGAGCAAAAACATTTAACAATTAAGTAATTCTTAACAGTAGTTTTAAATTTTTTTATAGGTAACACTTTAACAGGGTTTGACAATACATTAAACATTTTAGGAGCATAATAAGAAATGCCTGTTTTTATTTTATTTATTCTATGGTAGGCAGTATATATTAATTGATTATTTCTAGTAAAATGGTCATGGACACTACTGTGTGTTGTGTACTTGTGAGTATTTTCCCTTACATACAGAAGACACCGCAGTATGAACAGACATGGGACTGTTAGAATCCCTAGGTCAATAAAACTATGCCTACAGTCGGCTTGATAAGCCAATTTGTCAATTATTCTAACCGCTTTTCTCTGCAGCTTAAAAAATCTTTTAGCATTTGGCGCGTGGCCCCATGCCAGCAGAGAATAAGAGACTCTAGACTCAATACATGCATAATATATAGTTAAAATAACTTTTTCAGATATTACATCCACTAAATTTCTCAATGCAATTACACCGACGCCACTTTAGCACACAACTCACTTATATGATCATTCCAAGTTAATTTTGGGTCAATGTGTACGCCCAAGAAACACACTGAACTGGGACATTCCAAATGCTGTAAAGCACGAAGTGAGAAATACACTACTTCCGTTTTCGACCGGCTAAGATTTAGTTGGTTGCTGGTAAACAAATCTGTGACTTTTAACTGTGTCTCCCTCAGATCTGCCTCAATTTCATGAGGGCTAAGTCCTTTTTTAAAGACATTTGTGTCATCGGCAAATAGGATAAGGTCAGCACTGGGATCGCAGCTTCCCAAGTCGTTTATGTAGACGAGAAAAAGCAGCGGTCCCAGCGCTGAACCCTGTGGTACACCATAAAGCACCTCCTGCAGGCTCGACTGATGTCCATTAACTTCCACAAACTGTTTCCTGTTTTTTAAGTAAGACAGTATAAGACTTGCACTCTTCGTATCAAAACCATAGTAGCCCAATTTCATCGCTAACAGATTGAGGGAGACAGAATCAAAAGCGTTGCTGAGGTCACAAAACACAAAGCTCCTATGTATTCACCACTTTCATAACCGGAATTTACCACCTCAATAAGCCTATTAATAGCCATAACCGTTGAGTAAGAACGTCTGAAGCCGAATTAATTAGAGTTGAATAGGTTATTGTTTTAAAAAAATGTAGAAATTTGATTTTTAAAAGCCTTTTCAATTATTTTTGAGAATATAGGGACTATTGAGATTGGCCTGTAGTTATTAACTTGGTCTGTGGCACCCTTTTTGTGGACTGGAACAACCCGGGCTATTTTTAGAACTGATGGAAAATTTGACTCCCGAATGCACATGTTTATAAGTTTTGTAAGTGGCAACACTATCTCATTTGAAATAATTTTGATCATTTTACTGTTTAGACCATAGAAATCACGACTGTTTTTATTATTTAGATTTTTTAAAATCTCCTTAACTTGGGTATAAGATATTTCACTAAATGAGAAGGACAAGTTATTGATATTATGTAGTCTCAAACCAGTATATGCATTCATATAATGCTCTGCCGATAAACTGGCTGCAGGCAGACCATTGACCAGATTTCTTGGAACGTCCACGAAGAAATTATTGATTTCTTCAGCGTCCAAGTTTGTTACTGTATCTGATTTCCTATTACCCAAATTAGAATTTTGTTTTACTGTTTCCCAAATTGATTTAGGACTGTAATTATTGTTTTTTAGATAGTTATCATTTGCCTCCTTTTTGGCTTTTTTGAGTTCAGATCGATGAAGCTTAGTGTAATCTTTTAGAAGACGTTTAGTCTCTTGAGTTTTATACATTTTGTCTAAGTCCCTATAGAAATGTAAGAGATCACGTTTGGCTTTCAGGTCCCTTGTGAACCAGGAAATTAAGGGTTTGTCTTTTTTATGAATACATTTTTTTAGTGGAAATGCTAAATCGGCACAATTTTTTATAAATGATAAAAACATGTTAAATTTGTCATCTGTACTTATATTGTTTTCCGTGATGAAATCCCAGCATATGTTGCTCACCAAAAATCTAAAGTGGTCTAGGCCCCATTTTTTGGTTATGGGCCTGCAGTAACTACTTACTGTTGGTGCCTTTATGTAGTCGAGTATGGTGCACCCAGCCAATACAGCCAAATGATCGGAGAAGCCCACATCCATTACCTGACAGCTACATTCACACACATTTATTAAAACATTTTCCAAGCATGCATTGTTTCTAGTGCTCTCTTAATTTAAAGCAGAGAAGCCATAAGAGTTAATGAGATCAAACAGCTCCTGCAGTTGTGCATTATTATCTAGGAAATTAATGTTACAGTCCCCACAGATAAAGATAGAAAATTTTGATTTGGTTACATTTTGTAACAATTTTTTCAAGATGTCTAGAAAAATATTGAAATTACCTGTAGGCGGACGATATAGAGAAAATATTATAGTTTTTAAACTGTTTGATTGCACTGCGCATATTTCGCACTCCATTTCCATAGATATACTTTGCAAGTCATCCGTGGGAATGAATTGATCTGCGATAGAATCAAGTGCAGCAATAGCCACACCCCCATGTCCATGGTACCTACGTGCAAACCATGCCTTTAATGTATAATTGGCAATTTTAAGTTGACCGATTTCCTGAGTTGTCATCCAATGCTCGCTAAAACATAGCATGTTATAGTTAAAATTATTAGCCTCAATTAGTAGGAGCTTACTTTTCAAACATTGTGTATTTATACTTAACAAACTAACATTACAATTCTTGGGCATATTTTTACATAATTAACATTATTATTTGTCACTTAATTCTGTTGAAAAAACCTGGATTCTGATAAAAAGTCTATATGTTTTTCAAATTGAATTCTCCTAATACGAACATTTTGGAGCCAAAATTTTGGGTCATATAGTTCATCCTTCTTGGACATTGGGGCTATAACTAAAAACCTCTTAAGATGCTGGGGGTGTGAGGGTATCTCTTTAACCAGAATATCATGTTCCAAACCTATTCTTATTTTCACATAGTCACAGACCATATTCGTATCTGCTGCCCTTTTCACTCTGTTTATGTGCAACCAGAGACGCCGCTCTTCGCCAACAAAATACCTTACCTTACCGTCTTCTAGGGTACCTAAAACCATCTTTTTCATGCTCCTCTGTTTCTGTCGCAGAGCTTTGATAAGACTCTTGACGTAAAATTTGTGGCCCAGATCTTCCCAGATCGGCATAATTTGACAAATTTTGTCGCCTGTTTCCAGTTGTGTGTCGATTATTTGGGTTAATTCCATTAAACCTATTGTTTCCATATTGCCTCCCAGTTTGACTCGTGTTACTGTTTATGTTTCCATTGTTTACGTAGTTTTGCCGAAAGCTAGCAACGCGTGGTAGATTGTCAATGTCAATAACGTCACCAACTGTCCCATTACCGCGCATTCCGGTGATTACGATTTCGGGTGGTGTAGATCGTTTTAAGGCATCGTAGTAGCCGGAGTAAGTCGCGCTCTCTTCTCCTATATTTTGTGTGTCGGTCGGACCAGTTGGGATGTGTTCGTCTTTCCCGACAGGACTGCTGGCGCCAGCGAATCCCTTACAATGTTGCCATTTGCATTGTTTACAGTTTGGATTTCATTGTTTTTGCCGGGTTTTCGGCAAGTTTTTGTTGAAGAGTTAAGGTTCTTGCTATCAACAAACTGTTGTTTTCCTTTAGTATATTGTTTTTATCTTCCATTTCAGAGACTAACCTTTTCAAAAGTTTGTTTTCTAGGAGTAACATGCTGATGTTATTTTCTGTATCTTCTTCTCTCTCACTTTGAGTTAAATCACAGCAAATTATTCTGTTTTGGTCTAATCTTTGAAATTTGCCGTTACCAGCGAATATTAACTACGATAAGAAGATTCACTCTCCGCGGCGGCACGTCAACGGTATGTCTCCTTCCCCGGGCGAACACTAGCATGATACTGGCATGTGACCTTTGGACCCGGCGCACACTGGTCGAATTTCTAGGAAAGCTGGCCATAATAAGGTTTACCAGAAATAAGACATAAAAGCTATTAAGTATTACACATTTAATATATCGTGTTTTAGACAAATAATTTTTGACTTTTCCGCTCATCATCTTTATTTATATATAGGGAGTATCAATTATCGCTAACGATAAAAATCATGTTTAAAAATCATTTGTATGTTCTTAAATCGTTTTAAAAAACGATTTTGAAAATTAAGGGCTCCTTCGTTGTAAAAAAAGGGTTTTAAATTTTTAATTCGATGATTAAAATTTTGTTTTTGCAACGATTAATTCAGGAGTCTCACGAGCAAAATGAATGTTAAGCGGACGACAGAAACGCGTTGATGAGGGCCTGCAATTTTGCCATACATGTATTTCAGAATTATCGCTATTTTTAAAAAATAATCTAACAGGGACGAAACTAGTAAAAATTATAGAAGCATCAGTGCAGCTGTTGTTCAAAAACACTTGCTTATATTATAAATTAATAAATTTGTATCTACTGATTTAGCCAAAGTATTTATTACCTCTTTTTACAATAACACCAATCTTGCACCAGCAATAATGGTTCTACCGAAATTTCAGCTTCAGTTTCACTCATGATACAAAGAAAAAAGAAGATATGACCATTATGACATTGCGCATATGGGCGGGGCCTTGCCGATTGTCGACTACGTCATGGGTGACTTATTTTGGCGACAGCCCACTTAACCTATTCTATTTTAATGTTGTTTAGAGCTGTTCTAATTGTAAATGATGGTTTTCAGAGTGTTTAAAGTAGTTTTTAATTGATGTTTAAGTTTGATTTAATCGGATTTTGTTATTATCAAGGTTTAGTTCCTAATAGCTCGTCAAATATTACGTAGTAAATAATGCGTTGTTCCGTGGCTGTGTAAAAACTGAATAATCAAGCGAAGGGCTGCACAAAAGCGAAATACATGAGGTTTTCCCAGTTTTCCTCCGAGGATGTTTTAAGAAAAGCATGGATAAACGCTTGTAAGAGATTGGACAATTTTAATGTGCTCTTTGGCTAGGGTGTGTTCGAGGCATTTCGAAGAAGATTGCTACAAGAGAGACTTTCGGTTTGAAGTTCGGAAAAAATTTAAAAGAGAAGTGTTACTAGCCAGATTTGAAACACTAAAACAACAGTTTTCATAGATAATTACTTCGTTTTACATTGATTGTCTATAAGCTCGTCAAATATTATGTGGTAATTAAATAATGCGTTGTGCTGTGGCTGTGTACATACTGAATAATCAAGCGAAGAGCTGCACTGAAGCGAAGGACATTAGGTTTTTTCCAGTTTCCTTCCGAGGACGTTTTAAGAAAAGCATGGATAAATGCTTGTAAGATATTGGACAATTTTAGTGTGGATGATGCTAGGGTGTGTTCGAAGCATTTCAAAGAAGACTGTTTCGAAAGAGACTTTCGGATTGAACTATTGTGAAGTTCGGGAAAAATTTAAAAGAGAAGTGTTACTAGCCAGATTTTAAACACTAAAATTACACTTTTTCATAGATAATTACTTCGTTTTACATTAATTGTCTTTAGAACTAAGGTGTGGCCTCCGATACCAATACCTACTACATGTATTGACTATGAACTTACCAGTCTTTAAGTATTGATAATAATTACCATAGACAGTAATATTTATTAATATAGACATGATCAAATGTATGAATATATGAGTGTAAATTGTAAATTATGATTCTTAAATAAATTATTTAAAAATAAATAAATATATAGGTATTATTTGCATCCTTTCTGTTGATATAAGTTTACTTATATTACGTTTTATGTCATAATATAGTGTTATTCTCCTATTTTGATTTGTATTAACAAACAATAATAAGTTAGAGAACAACACAGATTATTAATTAGTTACATAATATATGAAACTGTAATATTTTTAGTTGAAAGTACAGAATAAATTTTATTTATTGAGCTAAAAGTAAATGTAGTGTAGGATTATACATTTTTCATTCGTTACTTTAAATATTACAGATTTTAGTTTAATAAAACGGTTATAAATGTATTTATAAAGTATCCAATATGAAACACCCGAACCGGTAAACCGAAAATAGAATTCTTGTGAGAAAAATTCTTTTCGCTTTTTATGTGCTATCCTTAAATGTCCGATTTTAATTAAATATGTTAAAATACATATGGGCTTAAAATAAGTAATGACGTTAAAATTTGCATACGTAACATCCTTATGAAACTATCTTTAAACATTTGGGTCGGGTACCAAGATAAATATTGTTAAAATAAGGTCTAATAAAGTAGGAAATATAATGCCGCCATACGCTTGAATTTAAAATTAGTCACCAATAACGTCATGCGCACGACGGACGAGTTTTAGACAGCGATCGATCATATCTTGTATCCTTTGTATTATGAGTTTCACTTACTACAATATTAGGGATATAAATAATTTCGTTATAAACTTGATTAAATATACCGCAAACCACAATATCGTTTATGGCCAGCTTTTATTTAAATTCAACCTGTGTGCTTCGCCGCACACAGGTTGAATTTAAATTTGCGCCGATCGTTACCAGGCAACGAAGAAAATAAACGACGATTCCTTTGTAGCGCTCTCTTGCCATTGAGTGGCCCTTCTTGTCGCAGTTAATATTCGCTGCCGTTACGCGTCATACAGCTGATGTGATGTACACCAGAACAGTTCACACATACGTAGGATCTTCTCGTTTTCCCACAGCACGCAAATTCTGGGGGATCATATGACTTTTCTGCATTTTCTATAGCATCTAAAACCTTTTCTTCACTTTTTCCACCACTTTTCACACTTTTTTCACTAGTTTTTCTACTATTTCGACTACTTTTCTTATCCGACTCAGATTCCGCGACAGTATCGCCTGACGCCACCTTGAAAATCATATATTAAACATATATTAAAGTATTACAATCAGGTAATAAATGCTTTTTAATATCAACTGATTGATTACCTGTATATTTTCTATTTTTACACCATTTAACTTCTGAGAAGAATTTTATTGTGTTAGCATGATCCTTAACGATACTCATAGATGTCAAATGTATATGCCAATAATCAGATCCAAATGTGAACATTGCAAGCCTTATCAAAGTAAGTATCATTAAACCTATTGTAACTGTCAAAAAATGACAATACACTTGATTACTAATTAAACTTAAAGTTCATCTACTATTCCGCTATTAAATTTTATATTCATAATATTTGCAATTACCATTTTGCTGAGAATTGATCAGAATATTGATTGTGAGGATTTGTTTAAATATCGACTTCAAAATAATGCACAGGTTATAATGATATCATCATATATTGATCACTTTGTATTATGACTATTTTTATAATAAATTACGGTTAAAATTGATTAATATAAATTCATATCTTGTTGTAGTGGTTAAGAACTGGAAAAAATGTAGAAAAACTAGTAGATGATATTCATTTTGTTGACAGAAATGGCATAGTTGCCTAACTGCCTCAGCAGATTCTAAAGAAGAGAACAGCACGGATGGCAACTACATTAAGTATTTGGTCTCATTATCTAATTGTGATAAAAGATTGATTAATAATTATTGTAAAAAATAATGACAATGAATAAAAAAAAACATGTTAAAAATAAAAGGTGCGCACTAGAATGGCGCATATTTATTTTAGTGTAGAGTAAGCTTATTCTATATATGGAGTAAATTGATCAAATTCCAGGGCTTTTCACTTTTTCAGTTAATTAACCATTGTCTAAGTAGTTGACGCCTATTAATGCAATACAAAATAAAAAACATCGAAGCAAATATCATAGGATATTTGAAAAACGAAAAAGACTAAAACACGCTCCCCAATACCTCAAATATTTTTTACAAATTTTCAAAATTACGTAACTTAAACCCAAGTAGTAGTCATAAGGGTGGGGGGGCCGAAGCCCGGTAAGTAGGCCTATAAGTCCCTTTTCACCATCCCCGATCCGCCCTCCCCTACCTGGCTACTTCCAACACCCGGTCCACACTGAAACGGCCCGTCACCTTGATAAAGGTGAGGACGTCCTCCCAGTCCAGATCCTTTAGATCTTCCCGAGCAAGTGTTGGTGCTCCCGATATCTTCCTTCCTTACCACCTGTTCAACGTGTGCCTTCCACGTCAATTTACTGTCTAAAATAACTCCCAAATAATTGACTTGTTGACTTAGGCTCAGTCTCGTCTGGTAGAGTATGGGATGTATAAAACCTGTTAGATTTCGTTTCCTTGTGAAGAGAATGAGTTCGGTCTTCCCTGGGTTTACTGAGAGACCATTCTCCTCACACCAACCTTGAACTATCCGACACGCCACCTGCATACGCTCGCAGACCGTTCTCACGAACATGCCCGTGATCATTACTAGCCTGTCGTCAGCATATGCTTGTGCGTAGAATCCCTCAAGGCTTAACCTTCTCAGGAGGCTGTCCATCACCAGGCACCACAAATGTGGCGAGAGGCAGCTGCCTTGTGGGCAACCCCCTCTTACCCCGGCTTCGACGCGAACTTCTCCCAGCGCGGCGCTGATCTTTCAGTCTTCCAGTGCCGTTTTTACCCACTTGACCAAATGAACTGGTGTTCTCTTGGCCTGGAGGGCTTGACAGACAGTTTTCGTTTTAGCCTTATCGAAAGCTCCTTCCACGTAAAAGAAGAGCGCTAGCGCCATTTCTTTGTTATCTATTGCCTTTTCAGCCCTTCTAACTACAGAATGGAGAGCCGTTTCAGTCGACTTCCCCCTTATGTAGGCGTGCTGATTATCATGTAGAGGAGAATCAGTTAAGATCTCTTCCATGATGAACCTGTCAATCATTTTTTCCATTGTCTTCATTAAAAATGAAGTTAGACTTATAGGCCTAAAGGACTTGGGATGGGAATAGTCTCTCTTCCCTGCCTTGGGGATGAAGACGACATCCGCTGCTCTCCAAGCTTGTGGAACGTACCCTAGTGCTATGCTGGCATCGAATACTCTCTTTAAGTAAGGGAGTAACGTGTCAAGGCCCGCCTGCAGCATCATGGGTATAATTCCATCCGGCCCTCCTGCCTTATATGGACTGAACTCCCCCACTGCCCAAGTTATGGATTCCTCAGTCACCACACTGCGGACAAGGTTCCAGTCCATCTCTGGTTCTGGTTCCTCGTCCCAGTTGGTGGTCCCAGTGGTACCTCTCCGGGGAAGTGGGGTTTTAGAAGAAGCTCTATCGTTTCCTCTCTGTTCGCCGTCCATTGTTCGCCTGTTTTCAGAGAGCCAATCTCTTTTTGTCTTTCCGAGCCCAGCAGCTTAAGCAGACGCGCTGAGTCCGAGAGAGACTCCATCTCTCCACAGAATTCCCTCCAGCTGTCTCTTTTGCTGCGTCGGACTTCGATTTTAAATTACCTTCTGGCTTCCAGATACACATCCCAGAGCTCCTGCTGCCTTTCCCTGAAAGCGTGGCGGTGTGATCTTCTCACGTCTTTTTTAAGACGGTCCAGAGTATCACTCCACCAAGGCAGCCTCTTGGCGCTCGCTTTCTTAAGTGGGCACGCTTGTTCATAGGAGTCGACGACTATACTGTTTAGCTTTACCACCTCAATTTCTAGTTCTTGTTTTGATGAAATAGCCTGCCCTAAAGTTCCCATGGACATTACCAGACTTTCCCTAAATTTATTCCAGTTTGTTGCACTCGGAATTCTTTTCAGTGGCTTCTCCATCTTATCCGATTTAATTTCGAATCGGATCATTCTATGATCGGACATAGTTATGTCCCTACTTACCCTCCAATTGACTACCTTTTCCGCAAATGCTCGAGTTACCACTGTAATATCGATAACATCCTGACGAAGCCGATTCACAAAAGTTGGTTCCGCATTTACGTTAGCTACTTCAAGCTTTTCCGATACGAAATACTCTAATAGAGCCGTACCTCTCGCGTTAGTGTTAGTGCTCTCCCAAACGATATTATGCACGTTTGCATCACACCCCACGATTAGTGGAAAACCTTTGTCTTTACTGTATTCTATTAACCTTATTAATTCTTCCGTTGGGGG
>JAEQML010069591.1:0-17368 GCA_016904865.1 Pissodes strobi | reverse complement strand
TTCATTTTAGCCCAAATATGGACTTAGCTTGTTTTCAAAATGACCGATTGAATTATATTTTGTGTTAAAAAATAAACATTTGTATAATTTTGTTGCTTATTTTTAAGGCCTGTATAATATTGTCCAAATACACCTGAAAAAAACATGATTGTAAAGCACGATTGTAAAGTTCTTTGGGAAATTAATTTCCCACGACAAATTTTTTATTTTCTAAGTTCCACAATGGCTAAACTAAAGCGAAAAATCATAATTCTTAAATTTGATTAGCATGGAACCAAATTGCCTTTTGCTCTATAAAGGTTTTAATTTTTTTATTTATTAGTTTTCGCCCTTTTAAACTTGTGCACGCCACTGACAAACCGGAAACCGTTGGCGGCCATATATAAGCCTCTGCCCGGTCTCATAAAAATAACGTTATGCTCCTTCCTGTCAATTTTATATTCAAAGGCTTTAAACATATTTTATTTTCAGTTAGCTTAGCTGTTGCTGTTAGTTAGCAGTTGTCTCATGTGTTTCAGTTGTATGTTTTAGGTTAAGAATTTTGTTTTGTTTAACGTTAGATTTTTTCTTGTTTTTAGTTTCAATAATATATGTATTCGTAATTATAAAGAACTTGTAAGTATCATTTCTATACAATTAATTCACCTTCAAAATACACTTTGCCAACGAAAGCGAGCTTACAGCTTCTAATTGGCGAAAACACAAAAGCGTCTAGCCATAGGGGTCATATTTTCGATGCGCAAATACGTAATATGGCCGAAATATCGGAATTATCCATATCTACGTTCTAGCGAAACTCGTTCAGTGGCTCGGTGGTGTAGTGGGAAGAGTGTTTGCATGTCATTTCTGCGCTGCTGGTTCGGTTCCCGTCAGTCGCAGTCGGTTGGTTTTTTAAGGTTCTGTTTGCTTTTTATTAATTTACTTTTTTTCATAATTTTGGGTTAGCCTTGGGTTAGTTTTGGTTGTTGATTGCGCCCCCGTAGCGAGCCAAGCGGGCGGACGGCCATGCAAAGCCATAATAATACCTATTATTCTTGTTTCGCCATTGCGCATGCCCGGTATTGCATCGAAAATTTGACCCCAACGGCTAGACGCTTGTTAAAAAACTGTTTAGTACAATTTAGTACATTTTCCGGAAATTTGTAAGTACATTGGTAATTTCGTCTGCGGTAACACTGATGTATATGCAGCTGGAACAAAATGGCCGATACCCGACACGTGCACTCTCGACCGAAGACGAAACGGAAGTCCGTAGTTAGGTTATACACTACTGACTACTAGCTTATTGATTTACTAATTATTTTAGAATTTGCTAATATTATTAATATTAAAGTTAAAATAAGGCTTAGGGCTAATGCAAGTTGTTTGGAATTATAATTTTGACGGTGGTCGTATTTTAACTTAAAAGATAATAAATTTTACGAATTATAGAGGGTGTTGCCTCTAATACGGAGCGAATTTTGCAACAAAACTACAATCTTTTTAATATTTTTGTAACAAACTATAAATTCATTGTAGCCATTATTATAATATCAAATGTTTTTGAGAACTTAAAAGTTTCAGGGCGTTCAAAATATGTTTGAGGCTAGACGTGGCTCGTTAGAAACGAACAAAATGGTGGCCAAGGCCACAATTATTGATTCCGAATAATATAAATATAAATATTCATCTCTCTTCCTCACCTCTTCGTCGACGGAGACCGACAACCGAAACACGAGATACGGATCCGAGAAATGAATATACGAGTCATCGAATAATTCGTATATCGGTTTCGTTCCAAATTAGTATTACTAATTAGTAGTCAGCTCTTAACCGTTAGCGAGATATCTCGAGAGATCTTCATAATCGAATGATTTCATTAGTATATCTCATAATCGCCCATCACTACCATTAGCATTTTACTTACGACTTGTCTTGTCACTTGTGTGTCTGTGTCGGCGTGTTTACTCAAAACCGACTGAATAACAGGTGTTATTAGTTTACTGTTAGTGGTTAGTGGTATTAGTTTCTGCTTTACTTCAGTTTTACCATGAATAGGTATGTTTTTTTTTTTAAAGCTAGACAGTGAATTTGTAATCTACTATTTTCTTTACATCAATCTACTACCTAACTGTAAAACTGATTCGGCAACACTGCTCGTATTACAATATGTCTTCGTGATGCAATCAATTTCTGGCAAGAGCGCTCGTGGTGTAGAGGTTTAGATCGTTGGATCTCACCTGGAAAACACGGGTTCGAATCCCGTTGCTTTTTTTAATTTTTTTTTAAGATTATGTTTCTTAACAGCTTTTTTTCTTGATTTTGGGTATGTCTTGGGTTAGACTGGGTTAGCACCTGGTTAGTGTCCTTTTCTTGCGCCCCCGTAGCGAGCGAAGCGAGCGGAGGGTCATGCGGATCGACCAATGGGAGAGGCCGATGTTGATATAGTCGGCTACGCCTGTAAAGGATCTTAAAATGCGTCGCACGCAGTATTGGCAAATCCAGAAATCAATGCGCCCTCTATGCGGAAAAAATTTGAACCTAGAAAGCGAGTAATGGTAATGGTCCCGAGATAAGATAAGGGTTATGGGATTCGAACCCGCAGCGCAGAAACGACAGACAAACACTCTGCCTGCTACACTACAGTAATGAAGGAATTTCGCTAGAACGTAAAGACATGGATAATTCCGATAATTCGGCCATATTACGCATGCACGGTATCGCATCGAAAATTTGGCCCCTATCGCTAGACGCTTTTCAGAAATCCCCGGGCGTCTGCTTTAAACATATTTTATTTTCAGTTAGCTTAGGTGTTGCTGTTAGTTAGCGTTTATTTATCTTGCCTCTTGTGTTTCAGATGTTTATTTTAAGTTAAGAATTTTGTTTTGTATAACATTAGATTTTTTCTTGTTTTTGGGTTTTAAAATATATGTATTCGTAATTATAAAGAACCTGGAAGTTTCATTTCTATACAATTAATTAACCTACAAAATACACTTTGTCAACCAAAGCGAGCTTACAGCTTTTAATTGGCAATAAAAAACAAAAGGGTCTAGCTATAAGGGGCCAAATTTTCTATGCGATACCGTGCATGCGTAATATGACCGAAATATCGGAATTACCCAGGTCTTTACGTTCTAGCGAAACTCCTTCAACGCCTCGGTGGTGTAGTAGGCAGAGTGTTTGCCTGTCATTTCTGCGCTGCGGGTTCGATTCCCGTCGGTCGCGACAGATGTTTTCTTTACCTATTTTTAAAATTATGATTGTTTGTTATTAATTTACTTTTTTTTTAATTTTGGGTTAGCATTAAGTCAGTTTTGGTTAGTTCTTGTTGTTTGCGCTCCCGTAGCGAGCGAAGGGCCATGCAAAGTCATAATAATGCCTATTATTCTTGTTTCGCCATTGCGCATGCACGGTATCGCATCGAAAATTTGACCCCTATGGCTAGACGCTTGTTAAAAAAACTGTTTAGTACAATTTAGTACATTTTCGGGATATTTGTAAGTACATTGGTAAAATCGTCTGCGGTAACACTAGGTGTTTTTCTTTCACCTGCACTAAGTACACCTTTTGACCCAACCCTATTTCTTTCTCCGGTGCACTTGCACTGAGTGTCATTTAGTGCAGCACTTTCTCCACCTACTATTTTGTTGGTGTAAGTTGGTGCAGGATGGTGGGACAATGGCGAACTGGCGAAAAAATTGTAAACAAATCAAAACTTAACCTACAATTTTGCTAAGCTGTTGCTGCCCAAGGCCCAAGACAATTTTGTGAGAAAGTCATGAAAAAGGCAATAATACTTTGTGATCACAACGGTGAGATGGCTTTTTCTTTCGCTGCTGCACGATTATTTGGTGGAGCAACACTGACGTACACCAAGTGCAGTTGGTGTAGGTGAAAGAAAAACACCTACTGGTTGCCGCCATTAAAATCCACCGGTTTACAAGGGGACTTTCATGATATTTTAAGCTTTGTTTATTTTGCCGTGTATTTTGTGGCGTTTTGTCAGCATTTTATGAGATTTGTGGCATTTAAGTTGAATTTGGAGACTCTTTAGTGACAAAAAACTTAAAACAAATCAGGTTATTAAAACTATTTTGAACTATTAGTTAGCAGTGTTGCCGTTCTATTACAATTGTAATAGATCTATTACGATTTTCAAGCATCTATTACTCTATTACCTTAGCGGTCAAATCTATTACCATTACTAATGTGTTTATAAAACTGAGTATTTAACACAAATTACAAAAACTACATGTCCGATTTTAAAGATAATTTTATAAACGCAACCACAAACACTTTCCTGCCACTACTATGTAAACCTAGTCGATGTCAAAATTGTTAAATCACTCATGTTCCGTTTACCGGCAAACTGGTCTTTGTGTTGTCGTTTGCCATATTGCCCTCCCGGACTGAATCATAAGTAAAGAAGGAGAAAGCGAGATGCCAACTCGAACCTCGAATATATCCGTTCCGAATTCTGTTTCGTTAGTCGGCATCACATTGTCGGCACTTTATGGCCTTCCCCCTGTCCGATCTTACTTGGGAGTGCTCGAAGTTAATTTTCTAGATTTCTAGGGCGGTTATTATTTCGAATCTTTGCATTGATTGATTATTCATCATGGACAAGTAAAAATAGTAACACACTTTAATTTCTTTAGGTACCATTTATATATATTTTTTTAAGATTCGTAATAAGAACGCCTAAAAAGCGCGACGAAGAAGATGTTAAAAAATTTACAAAATATAATATGACATTTTTTATGGCGAAAATTACGAATTACCCCTATGCATTTGTAGCAAGCCACGGAAAAAAACAATCTATTACAATTTTCAGAAATCTATTACTTTTTGGCACTCGATCTGTTACCCTAAATCAAAGTCATGTGGCAACACTGTTAGTTAGTGTGACTTTAGTAATAGTGACTTTGTGTGGACAATAGTAACATTATTTTTTTGTTTTAAAAGCTGCATAAACAATTGATTATTGAGCGAGTGATTAAGACAACATTAATTTGTGATTTTTAGCATTTTTAAGGTTAGTTATAAACTATACATATTAAAAATGCGTTGTGCTGTAGCTGGTTGTCTGAGTGACAATCAGACAAAACGTGCTGATAAATCTGTAAAGCCGGGAACACACTTTCGACACGCCACGCCACTCTGCGAGATAGCGCGTTCCGTGGCGTGGCGTAAAATTTTTGGTTTAGAAACACACTATAGGCAAGCAGTCACTGCGACGTACACCGCACGTCAGTTGATTGCGTTTATTTCCCAATTTAATTTTTTCTCGCAGTGGCATTGTTTCTAGAAAAAATTGAATACGCCAGCAGTACCGATTCTTCTGATTGGGAAGAGGAATTGGAAGAAGTTGCAGTCTCTATCTATATATTAGAAAATAAGGCAAGTCATAGAGCATCCTGGGTACATGAAATTAACCAAAGAAGAGAAGAATTGGGCTAATTTCATAGGCTGGTATAATTATTAATGCATATTATGGATGTATTCTTATCGGATCCATACATGGAACTACATGTAAAGACTATGTACTAACATGTACTACAAAGCATGTACTCTATATTTATTCAAACGACCTAATATTTCCAGTTTCTAAGCCAAACTTTCGTAAGAAAAAGTTTTGTCGACGAAATCATTATTCTTATCTTCACACAATTCAATAAATAATTCATTTAGTTACCAGAAATCCTTAATTCCCGTCCAGTTTCCTCCCAGGACGTCTGCCTCATATGCTTATCCCTGTAACCTCAGCATTTGACGTTGCATAAACAAACATTCATGCTCTCGCACCTTTTCAATAAGTACGTCATCCATTTTAGGATTAAGATCGTATTAAAAATTACTGAACAAATTAACCGAATTCGCTTTTTGGCGCCTCAGTGCTCACCACGCGTGGCAACAAAAGTGTGGATTTCCACATGCTGCAGCATGCATGGAGTGTGACGTCAGCGTGGCGTGGAGTGATTTCCGTGCCGTGCGGTGTGTGTGTTTCCAGTCCATATAAAAGCATTGTTTTAGAAGCTCCGCACTTTTTGCATAGCACGCCACGGTACACGCTAGCTCGCAGAGTGGCGTGGCGTGTCGAAAGTGTGTTCCCGGCTTTAGACTTCATGGTTCTCCCAAAGACAATATTGTTGAAAAACTGTGGGTTACTGCTTGTTGCCGTAAAGACCATTCTAATACTAAAACCTCGAGAATTTGTTCAACATATTTCAAGTCAGAAGACCATGAAATAAATTTGCAACATGTATTTTGTTGCAATACGAATCCAAAAGAGGACCCAGTCTAAAGCGCAATGCAGTACCTTCTCTTCATCTGCCAAAATCAAAAGATTTATCTGTAAACCAGGTAAAAAGGCAGGAGAGGCTTTCGAAAAGAGAATCGAAGAAGTTTGTGGAAGATATCATTGCTCAGTGCTAGTGCAACAATGGATTTTGTGGATTACATATATAGAACATTGGATAATAAACAATTATTTGTAACTATTTTTGTAGAACTGTGAAAGGCTTCAGTACTGATATTTTACCCAGTGATTGTGGTGTGCCGCAGGGCTCGGTTCTGGGGCCATTATTCTTTTCACTATATGTATTTAATATAAGATGTGCAGGACTTATGATGCGGTACTTTACTTTTGCTGATGATACAGCTTTGGTATACACAGGTGGGGAAGTTAATGCATTAAATAGGCTTGTAAATAACGACCTAAAGTTGTATCTGAACTGGTTTTACAATAAATTAAAAATCAATACTGACAAAACAAATTTTTAATATTAACATTGTTGTTGCGATATATGTAAATATAACACTAAGTAGGTCCCAAAATAACATTTACAAAATAATGACTAATACAAATATAGGCCTAAATAACCTGTGTGTGCAACCATGTAAATCTTACAATAGAGTACTGGAAAATATTAGAAATATTATTAATTAATGTTTACATTGATAGTAAGGAGTTTTTAAAAAAAAATCTTTTTAGAGGTGGTCAGGCAATTACGAGATGTACAGATTTGTTATTTATGTATGCACCTAGAACTAATCTGTATAAAGATTCTCCATTGATAAGGCTGTGTAATAATTTTAATGGGTACTGTAGTATTGTATTTCAGTTGAATTGTTTAAAAAACAAATAAAAGGAGAAATAGATATAAGGATATGTTCCTAGTTTGTAGGTTTAGTTTTTAGTTTGATTGTATCTATTATTGGCTTTGTAAAAGTTGTTCAAATTCAAATATATTTTATTAGAAAAATTGTACACAATACAAGAAACAAATCATACTGCCACAATTGAATAATAAGTGTCAGAAAAAAAATAAAGTACATATATTATAATAAGTTGCTCCTAGATATCTTATTGTCAAGAGAGAGAAAAAAAAAGACAAACATAAATACCTAATGAACAAACTAAGTAAAATGCACATTAAAAAGAACTACTTAGACAATATACTCAAGTTAAAACCTATATTCTAAAAATTCCTTAACAGTGTATGGTTCTATAATTAATAAAATATTTTTCACACTTGATTTAAAGCTATTAAAATTTTGCTGTAATTTAACATCATTTGACAATTTGTTAAAAGATTTAATACACGAATATGTAGGTCCCCTCTCTGTTGCTGTAAGTATATGTAGTGGAAAATTTAGACCCACATATCTAGTGACTATACTGTAATTCGGCACAAACTGCACGAATTTATCTCTGTTCCTGAACAGAAACACCAAGCACTCATAAATGTATATACCAGACAATGTCAATGAACCAAGCTCCCTAAATCGCCCCCTACAAGAATGTTGAGATCTCATCTTGAGCATGGTTCTAATAGCTGTAAGAATAAATAAATAAATAAATTATAATGTTTTCATAAAACTATTTAAGTGGTATCTAAATATTAGTTAGAATCTCTCCGAGACAAAAGTTGTAATTATTATGTTCGAGGCCAGAGCTTAAAGCACTGATTAAGGATTTATGTATTTATTGTATTGTAATATTGAGTTGTATTAAATAAATGTTATAAAAAAATAAATAGAAAGTTTGTCTAAAAAGCCTTGTTTTATTTTTTTGTCATTTTTAAATAAATACAATTCCGATATGAGAAGATAAATAAGTAGATCTTTCCATCTGCGAAACCGATCCCCTACACCTTCCCTTATAATATCAACTATACACCTATTATAATACCTAATATTTCTTTATGTTCCCTGCTATAATTATCTATAATAAAGTGTATATAGTAGCAATTCTGCTGAAATGTTAATTAACAAGATTTTAAATTCTATAAATTTCTTTTGATAAAATCTTTGTTGCTAAAGATTAGTTTCTTATTTATAAAATTTCTAAGCATGATATCTCTTATATGTGCATTCCATATATTGAACATTATTTCTCAATTTTGATGTATATTGATTATTTATTTAGTTTATTAACAAATCAAAATAATAAAATACCTTTAAGTAACCTAAATAAACCCAAAATAGTGATATATTAATAGCATTTTTATTCAAATGTCTAATAATGGTCAATTAAATGTAATCAATATAACAGTTCTTACGGCAACTATTTCAAATAACTCTCATTGTGACGTAATGCGCGAACTCGACCGAATTGGGCACTCGGGAATATCATACCTGTTATTCTTTGGTTATTCTTTGTATCATGGAGCGAGCCCATCGAGAACAGGCGGGATTGTCACCTCATGAAAAAACTTCACGGAATCTTGAGGATTATTATACAAATCTGGCAACAGCCATTTAGGGTTTGCCTACCTGTGGGGGGTGAGTGTCGATTTTGTGAAAAATAATAAACGGGCAGATAAATCGGAATGCAGGGACATTGCATGTTACAGGGTGAGAAAAATAAACTTGTTTGGGAATGGGTGTCTCAAACATACTGCCCCGCGTTAAAGACTTCAAAGTATTTCCTATTATGCGTTTCATGTGATATTTGGTACTTTTGACGGCTGATTCCCATATGCCGCCCCAGTGAGGACTTCGAGGGGGGATGAATTTAAATTGGGTTTTATGAGACAAGAATTCTTGAATAGCATTAGAATTTTCCTTAATTCTAAAAAATTGGTAGAGTTCCTTCAGCTGATTGCTGGCTCCAACAAAATTGGTAGTATTGTCACTCAAAATTTTTGCAGGGTTGCCTCGACGCGAAATGAATCTTTTTAGGGTTAAAATAAAACTTTGAGTGGACAATTGAATATTGAAGGCTTAAGTACAAGTACAAGGCTTAGCCTGCGCAGTGTAGTGTTGTTTAAAAATTATAAATTTCCCTCAAACCTCTAGTACATTTTTTGTTGCCTCCAGTGTAAATAAATATGGAATTAGAAGAAGAAATATTTATTGAGGATGATAGGGATATTTTGGATATAATAGACCTTGGATTTCCCAGGAGGATCTATCAACGAGAGAATCATTTTGAAAGCGTGGACGACTTATCATTTTTCAGAAGGTTTCGCTTACACAAGCCGCGAGAGTTTTACATGTTCTACAACAAATAGAACATAATTTAGAGTATGATAATGATTTGTAAGTTTTTCTTATAAATATCACATTTTTAGATTTAGGGTTCGCATAGCATTGATGATAACTGCTACAGTTAGGAATTGTTTTAGGAATAACAGCATTTCTCCTATAAATCAGCTATTAACAACCCTTCGCTTTTTTGCTACATGTAGTCATCAAAATACAATTGGGGACTTCATGGGGATGCATCAAACCACAACATCAAAAATAATACGAAAAGTATCCTATGAAATTGCTATGCTAAGACCTCATTATATGAAAATGCCATCACGCCAGCAGATTATTCACACTCAAAATGAATTCTATCACATTTGTCACTTTCCTCGAGTAATTGGGTGTGTAGATGGAAGTCATATAAAGGTTCAGTCACCTGGTAAGTATAATTTCTTGTATTTGTCCAAGCTAGGTACACTCTTATCTAGATTTTTATAATGAATTTGTTCAGGTTTAGAAGTTCTTATGTTTCTGATTGTAGGCGGAGAAGATGGTGAAGTCTTTCGAAATAGGAAGGGTTTTTTTTCTATCAACACCCAGGTTATTTGTGATCATAAACTAAATATTATGGACATAGTAGCTCGGTGGCCTGGCTCCGCACATGACATGACAATTTTTAATAACAGCCATGTCAGGGCACGGTTTGAAGCAGGAGAATTTCCAGATAGTGTCCTTCTTGGTATGCCAGCTAGATAAGATTATTTTTTATATTTAATACATTTTTTGCAAGAATGTGTCAAAAATCTTCTATTTTAAAATAATGTATTATCCTCTGGTGCTGTGTAGTTCTTGAAAGAAACACTGTTATTGCTATTATATAAAGATATATTATTTCTATGTGACAGTGGATATACTTTGAGGCCATATCTACTAACGCCCTTGCTAAATCCAGCAAGGCCAGAAGAAAACAGGTATAACGAAGCCCATATAAGGACAAGGAATACGGTAGAAAGAACTTTTGGAGTATGGAAAAGGAGATTTCCTGTGCTGGCATATGGCTTAAGATGTAATATGGATACAACTTTGTTAATTATAGTTGCTACTGCTGTATTACATAATGTTGCCCAGGCTATGAATGAAAACATGCCTCCACCTCCTGAAAATATTAATGCTGAAGAGCTGAACTATTTAATTGGTCAGGGTGATATTGAACCAGTACCCATTTATAGGGCAAACAATAATTATAATTACAGAGCAGTATTGATAAATTATTTTTTTAGAAACTTGTAAATGTTTTTCTGCTGTCTATAAAAATTTTGATATAGATTTATATCTATATTTATATAGTCTTATGACTGTACTTGACTTATTTATGAACATAATAAAATAAGCACTAAAACTTAAGAATCTTTTATTTCTACATATTTCAATTACCACATCGCACACTCAGTTCAATAGTGCCACAACTACATAATGCAGTTAGGGTAAGATTGAACTGGGAGTATCTAAACTAAAAAAAAAATTAGAAAAAGAGAACAATTATATTTTGCTTTTGAACATAGTAATAAATCATTATGTTACAAAATGCATATTCTAAGTAGTACTTATTACACTATACCAAGCTGTTTTTTCTTTAACAATATGTCCAATTGTAATGACTCAATTTCTAGTTTTTTTTTTCTTTAAGTTCGCTTCATGATCGATATCTGCCTGTTGAATTTGTTTCTCCACAAGCGTCAGGCGCTTGTCCATTAGCATTGTATAAAAAGAAATAGTAGGATATTTTAAATGTACTGCATTCTCCTTCGCATATTAAATCATATAAGTTGTAATAGATGGCACTACGAGGCGGAAAACTTAAAAAATAAAGTGACGCCATCTCTTGAGAAGAAGCTACGTTCTTTTTTTATACAATTGGTTTCACCTACATTGTGAATTACAGGTTTTATTTTTTTAATTGAACAAAAGTGGTAATGGGGATGGGTAAAAATCGTACACTGTTGCCAAATGGCCGCCGGTCTACTTACTCTTTTGCATTCATTGCGTCTTTGTTTTATAAAGACAATGACTGCGTATTTTAATTTAAAACGAATAATTTTTCGGAGCCCTTTTTATTTGATTATTATGATTTCGCGATCGGGTAACGCTGGGTACACGGCCGTTACGGTGCGAGGCCGATTTCACGGTGGACGTATTTAGGTACCGGCTTACCGTTATTATTATTTTGATATTTTGAATATTGGATGTCGTTCGTCCGCCGCGGGTTGGAATTGATGAGATGAGCGTCAACAACAATAATTATAAACCTAGTGGACTGCCGGCTGCCGGTTATAAAGTATAGAAATCTTGTTGGAATGGGCAGAATGTGTTATTGAAAATATATAAGAGCTGATAATTGTTTTATATATTCCCTTTGTTTATCGTTATAAAATTGCATAGAATATCCTTGTAAAATTGGGTAAACCATCAACAGAGAACGTGAGCTGGGCAAAATTCGAGAATTTTTTTGGAAACTTGCTATATATGGGGGTTTTGATTTCAAAAGTGACATTAATTTTTTTTAAATATTTTGACCCTGTATACCCCTGTGGCCCTAAATTGAGGAAGCCTGCGGTTTTATTCCATAAAATCGGTAATAATTCGTTTTCTATAGTATGGAAAAATTTGCCTCGGTATTTTTTTGAAACGGAGGTGCCTATTTTTCCTTCTTGGGGGAAAAATATACTTTTTTTCCGATCGCGTTCATATTCGATAGGTAGGGGTTGCCATGCCATGATCCCAAAAAACAAATTTATGATTTTTATCCCCCCAACACCTCCCTTAAAAATTGTAAGTTTTAAATGATATGCCCTGGAGAGTTGAAATTCGGTATAAGGGAGTTTTCGGGAACGGGGACTCCAAATATGACCTCAAATTTTTTCTGGGTAAGAAAAAAAAACGAAAAAAAGGGGAATATCTTCATTTATGATATGGGCGTTTTCGGAGTTGGGGATTTCCGAAGTGACACCAGATTTTTCTTGGAGTGTACGAGGAAAGCTGGATAAGAAAATAAAATAAAAAAAAAATCAGGGGATGTAGCCGGGGTAAAAAGAAGATCCTGGACGAAAACGGGACACCGTACCCCCCTCCGTTTGGCCAGGGGAGGGGGGAGAAGGAAAAACTTAATTAATTTCAGAAGAACGGGAAGAGGTACGGGGTAGAAATTTTTATGGTAGGTGCGCCCCATGGGGGCCACATTAGACCATACGGGGGGACCGGGGTTGTATTTTAAGGGGGGATTTTTTAGGGGAAACCGTTCCCGTATAGGTAGAGGGCTGAAAATTTCAGGGGATGTAGCCGGGGGAAAAGAAGATCCTGGACGAAAACGGGACTCCGTACCCTCCCCCCGTTTGGCCAGGGGAGGGGGGAGAAGAAAAAACTTAAATAATTAATTTCAAGAGAACGGGAGGAGGTACGGGGTTGAAATTTTTATGGTTTTTTCCTGGGGGGCCACCTTAGACCATACGGGGGGGCTCTAATTTATGGGGGGATTTTTGGGGGGAAACCGTTTTTCGCCCGTATCTCTGCAACGAAGACTCGGATCGAAATTCTGACAAACGATGACCCCGCTTGTTGAAATTTTCACTTCTATCGTGTGGTCTTAAGTACACACAATTTTGTTTTTGAAACTAAACTTCCTCTCGAATAACCCAAAAATACTTGTTTTTGAAGGTTATGTTTGAAACTTTTTAAAAATAAGGTTCCTATGAGAAAAAGCAAATTAAATTCTTTTTGTATAGCAATAGTTTTTTCTGGAAAAAATATCTGGAAAAAATAATTCCAAATTTATGGGAAGAATACACCTATTCCTGGGTTAATAATTAGCCAAAGTAAGGGAAAAATGACAACCACAATTTTTTTTATATAACTACTGGTGTAGAGAATATATGAAAGGTAAATATTTTTACTCATGCATATTTTTAATGTGTTAGTATTTTTTTGCAATTTTTTTTCCGAGGAAAGAAATTTCGTATTGAAAACACGCGAAAACGAGTATTTTAGTATTTCTTCTTTTTAATCTTGGGAAACATTTCCAGGCGTGTACGTTAAATACATTTAGAATTATGACTTACCAAAGTAAGTCAAAAGTTGCAGAATAAGGCAAGTTGTTATGTATTTGTCAAAATTTCTATATAGAAGCCAAAATCCATGAAAATTTGGGTTCCTCATAGGAACCATACTTTAAAAAAAAACAAACGTTTTCTTCAAATTTAAATTTTCTTATGGTATTACCTTGGAGAAAAAAAATTTAGAGTAAAAAAATATGTTCTCATTTCAGAAAGATGGGATTTAAATAAAATCAATAATAATTTCATTTTCTCGATATCTTTAGGTGATAAGTCAAACTTATTAATTAATTGCAAAAAAAATATTCGCAATGTAAATTAGTTTTTTTAAAATAGTATTTTCATATATATCACAAGAGAAAAAATTTTGTCGGCAAAATTTTCGAAAGG
The DNA here is from genome assembly GCA_016904865.1 of Pissodes strobi. NCBI lineage: Eukaryota > Metazoa > Arthropoda > Insecta > Coleoptera > Curculionidae > Pissodes > Pissodes strobi. Next base: position 3,413 of record JAEQML010069591.1, on the reverse strand, counting down.
TATGAAAATTTGTTGCTTGGCCATTTCGCGAATGATATTTTTGGTATCAAAAATGTCATGAGCGAAATTGCCGAAAAGCAACAAACTTGAATAAAACCTTGAGCAATAATTTTGTCTACACAATTTTTTCTCGAGTGGTATTCGTCATGACTATTTCACGAGAAAAACTAGACAATGCACCGTATTAACAAACAGAAGCTTTATTTATTTGTTAACAAAATTAAATGTACAATTATTATTTAATGACGTTTGTTAAACAAACTAACCAAAAAAAAAATATCATCACCGATGGATTACGCCACTTTGACTGTTGGAACACAAGTACCTAAATTTAAATGTTTTTTTTATGGAATGCCCTGTATATTATTACAGTTTTAAGATCTTAGCCTCCGCTTTTCAAAAATATATGGTTTGCCTATGTTTGCACTAGCTGTTTTTTTTTTTAAATAACTTAGTCTAGTTAGCCAGGCCTGCAATGCGCGAAAATAATGTGATTTCTTATCGCCAGGCATGGATCACCAAGGAAAACAAAATATTATAACATGACAATAAATATTTACTGCGTTACGATGCTGTTGCCCGCATTGCAAGAAACGCGGCTAACTAAATTGAGTCATTTAAAGTGAAATAACTAAAAAAACGGCTAGTCCAAACATAGGCAAACTAACTATATATTTTTAAAAAATGAAGGATTGTAAAATAATTGTATTAATATATTCCATTAAAAGAAAATAAAAAATCGACATTTTCTTGTTTTTTGACAATCATTTCATTTGTTTTTCTTTTTTAGTTTGTTTAAAATTATCAGGAAAAATCCTGAAACTTTTATTTGAGCATTTTTTCTGTGCCCCATTATGAGGAAAAACCCTGTACAGGGTGGCTCGAATTCGTGTCTATGTATGGGGAACTCGAAAACCGTAAGAGATACAGTGTCGGCCAAATTAAGGCAAAATTGCGCATTTGGGTGCCTAACAATATGCCGTTTAGAAAGTGTTAAAATTCCGAGTAATTCCGGAGATATCCGGAAAAAACAGAAATTTTGAAAAATCATTTTATTTTTTTCCTGGGCTTATTTAAAAACGGATTTCAAATTGAATTGCACTTTTGCATTGCCACTTTTTCCGCTCTATACAATGATGTTATCAAGTTTGAAATGCGACGTTTCGTCTTCAAGGGATCATCATTAACTTTCTTTTTTTAAATACGAACTTTCATTTTTTTTATCGTTTTTCAGATGGTATTGGCGTTATTAATATGATTATGTGTTTTTATTTTTATTTTATTTTTTTAATTTTTATTATTATTTTTTTAATTATATATTTTGCTCTGGCGTAATTTTAAACATTTTAAGGCAGGTACTTTTGAAATATTTATATTCTATAAAAATATTTTATTTTGTTTTTGTATCAAGTGGAAAATTGGAGTGTGTTAAAAATAAAAAATAGTAAATTTATTTCTTACGAGAATATTAAATTAAATTATATAAAATCACGCCAAAGCAAAATATATAAAATAAAAATAATAAAAAAATAATAAAAATTAAAAAAAAAAATAAAAACACATACTCCTATTAATAACGTCAATACCATCTAAAAAAAGATTAAAAAAAATAAAGTTCGTATTTAAAAAAAGAAAGTTGATGATGATTCGTTGAAGACGAAACGTCGGTTTTCAAACTGGATATCATCATTGGATAGAGCGGAAAAAGTGGCAATGCAAAAGTGCAATTAGATTTGAAATCCGTTTTTAAATAAGCCCAGGAAAAAAATAAAACCATTTTTCAAACTTTCGGTTTTTTCCGGATATCTCCGTAAATACTCGGAATTTTAAAACTTTCTAAACGGCATATTGTTAGGCCCCTAGATGCGCGATTTTGCCTTAATTTGACCAACACTGTATCTCTTACGGTTTTCGAGTTCCCCATACATAGACACGAATTCGAGCTACCCTGTACAGGGTGATCCCCTATAATGTCGCCCCCCTTTAACATTTTTATTTTAAGTGTCCCAAAAAAATTAAAAGTATGGCTATGTAGGTACTGAAAAATACTATTTTTTCTGCGTGTAAAAAATATTGGGAAAATGATCAGTATACAGGGAAAAACAAAAAGTTAATTTTTTTTCAACGGAACACCCTATATATGAATTTATTTTTTTATTCCTCGTCAAATTCTAAGCATATTTTATATATGATGTTATACCTCTAGAGTTAGTAGTTTCTCAGCTATAGCACGGTAGAATCTTATACTGTGGCTATAGACAGTTGAAAATCGGTATTTTGGCTACTTTTCACCTTGGTAGCAAGAAGATCATTAGAGATGGAGTAAAATCTCTATCTAACGGTACTAACTGACAGGCGGTACCATGGGTACCAAATCTGGTACCTCTGTAGGTACCATCAGTTAGCACCATCAGATAGCTCTTAGAAAGTTAATATAGGAATGTGAAATTCATTTTACTACATCTCTAATGATCTTCTTGCTACCAAGGTGAAAAGTAGCCAAAGTACCGATTTTAAACTGTTTATAGCTGTGAAACTGCTAACTCTAGAGGTATAACATCATACATAAAATATGCTTAGAATTTTACGAGGAATCGAAAAATAAATACATATATGGGGTGTGTGAAATATACACATTGTATTTTCATAAACTTCTGTTTCTGTTTACATTTAATTACGCCCGCACCCCACACGTGTAGATTTAATAGACTTTAGATTCAACATATAATTAAAATTTGGTTTGGTTTTCCTTAGTTTTAAAAAAGGTATTTTGCTTGCTACGATGACATTATTAGTTGCCCACAAGTTTTGCCCCACCTGTGAAAATACTCACGGGGCGTGTCTGTTGTTGCTACCTATTTACCTAATGGATAAAAAGCAATATGAACAATTTAAGTATGTACTTACCGCAATTAATCACCCACTTATTAAAATGTTCCTCCCCAACGCGATTTATGGACGGAAACCGGTGGTAAGTGACCGATGGGTTACGCCACTTTGAGTTTTTGCAGTTTGTGTAAACACACACAGACCTTTTGTTTATGTAATGTAAAATACAAAAGAGTAGTCACTAATTCAACTAAATTGGAAAGTTTTTGTAAAGTGAAAAGTAAACGCTAGTTAATATCCACTTTCCGAACAACTAAATTAATTAAAAACAGTGTGAAAAATCATATGAAATAATTACTAACACAGTAACACAACCGCAACACACACTCGTGGAAAAGCTACAAGGCGCGCTGAACGAATGAGAAAGAAAACAAAAACAAATACCTAACCTACTCCCGTTTCTACGGGAAACCCCCAAGAACATTATTTATCGTTCTTCGACAACTCCAACTAAAAAATCGGCACATTGGCAACCCCGAATTAAGTTTCAGTTCGGAGTCAGAGTCCTCTATTGGCAATCAAAT
>MU194907.1:5740-17369 GCA_016904865.1 Pissodes strobi | reverse complement strand
TCCACTCGTACTCCACTCCAACTCCATTTCAATACCCGAACCCAGCTCCTATAAACTAGTAAGTGATGCCATGGGTTCATTTATTTTCCTGCTATCGTGTTTGTAATTATCAACTGATGCAGATAAATTGATATGGTTTCTGAAAAGTTGGCTTATTAATTCCAACGTCAACGTGACCTTTCACAAGAACAGCCAATCGGGCGATTTTTTAAAGGAAAATGCTAAAATTACTTTATTTGGACTGTTACTGATGTTTTTTTTTTTAATTTCGCTACAAATGGTCTTGCCGCAGCTACAAGTACTGAAAATCCGCTACCGTAGCGGAATTCCGCTACGGTTGGCAACACGGTCACTAATCTAGTGGTTTGTAAATTGATCTATAATTGAAATGATACGTTCGGAAAGTATCCCGATTGATTCAAATTGATCCATATGCTGTAGTCTCACTAGCCCTGACTTCAAGGTAGGTTGGAGGTAAGCGTTATGAACAAGGATGGTCAAACGTCATAAGCGCTGCATTCGCCAGTTCGCTACCTACCTCCCAAGAATCGTATATCGAAGCGTAAATACCATTAGAATTCGTCACCGTTATTATAGCTTCAAGCGCAATTATATTTATTAGCAAAAAACCCTCGTAGATTCCGTCCGGCTTCGCTCGACGCTGCTTTAGTCACATTCTTTGGCGCATACTGTTTTTGGATTGAGTGTCGAGTTTGGCATCGCGCGAAGTTACTTAATTACCTTTGGAATAAATTAGGACATTTTATTAGATGGAGTGGTTTAATGACAATGCCCTTTTGGCTACTCTTAGTAGTTTTTTGGTAGATGCCGATAAATCGAAATCCCAGATTTCCATTGTCTAAATCCCTTGGATGAATTATTGAGAGGAACATGTAACTCGTCAGACCATGCATTCATTGAGATTTTCGAAGTGGGGATTCTCTGTTCCTTAAGTTTTAGATTTACTGGCGTCACTCTACGTCGACCTTTCTGTGAGTCAGCAGTTTTTTGGGTACCGGTTGGAATAAATTTTTGATTTAACCTTTTATGGGATTCTCTAACCGGACCATTTTTAATCGTTTCAGTCCATATCTGTGCCTTATCTTTTGTTAAGGGTTGCTGTCTGAAACTGCCCTTTGTGGGATTTGAATGCTGCTTTAGGGAGGTAAGTTGTTTTTTGCATTTTTTTATAACTTTCTATGAACGCCATCATTTCAACATTGTGACGCACGTTGGCGGATTTTTAATTCCCCTTTTAATCTCTTATAGAGGCCTTCTCACCCTACTGTAAGGCTATCTAGCGATAAGCAACCGCCTACCCCCTACAGACGTAAATTATTGTTTTGTTTTTTAAATTCTGGTGTCTCTTTTTCCTTGATAGATGATTTTGATTACCGAGTTATAATGCTCTTCAATTAAGAGTTACGTGTGGAACCTTGAATATGCGTTGTTTCACAGGGTCCTACCGTCGCGTCGCGCCTACATCTATCGACAGGTCTACTTCCTACTTCTACCGTCGGGTTCATTGCTATCGACGGATATTGCTATCGTCAAGTGTCGCTAACGACAGGGTATTCATTGGCTACGCCTGGCTAACTGTGCTACTTACAGAGTGTTGCTGTCCTTCGCCTGTCAAGGAAGTCTCTTCCTCCCGTGAGCAGTTCTTTTCTGGAAGCTGACTGAGGAGCCACTCATCAGCCAAGTGAGAAATTTCTATTATTTTTTTTATATATGTATTTTGTGACAATTGCGTGCAATTAACCGACGAACACTAACTTTTTTTCCTTAACTAAGGCAACATTTATTTTATTCTTATTTCTTTTAATGGAACTTTGAATATTGAGCCAATTTTGTCTAGCCTAAGACGCCTGATTTTATTTGATCTAATTCTAAAATTAAGTTAAATTCGTTTGATCTAGAGCCAATCCGATTTTGGATTGAATTTTGACCTTTTAATTGACTATACGACTAATTGATCAACGATAACGTTGTAAGTCTAACTAGTTTTTCAAGTTTTCTGGCTTACATTAGATACCTGTAGATCAGATAACTACTATTTTTGTTAAGGCCTAGTAGATTTTGCGTTATTCTCAATTTTGAAGTAAAACTTCTCAACGCGCGCCGGCAGTAAAATTTGAAGGTCGCGAACACGGCTGGCGAACGCAGCGGGCAATACACGATGAGCGACACGACCTGGCGGAAGAAAAAATATGAGAATATTGTTATTGTGATATCTTTGTTAGTTTAAAAGATAAAAATATGGGATTTGCTCTATTACCTTGTCAAGGCATAAGCGAAACTTTTATGAAGAACATTTTTTTTTAATTTAGGCCTTCCCTTTTTGTTAATTGAGTGTTATATTTAAAAAAACTACTTTTTAACCAAATCCGAGGCTAGGGCGTGTAAGTTTAAGAAGTTTCACTTCTGATATGCGCACATAGTGCACACGCTTTTTTATTATTGCCTTTGACATTTTTGTTCAAACAAACCTTGTTCTGCCGGTAAGTTTAACGGGGAGTACTTACGCTTAAGTTGACATACCTTAAATTCTATAATTGATTGGTTGCTACAATAACGCAAGGTCGGACTAGTTATTTTTTATTTTTGCGGCTGTTACCAACGTATCATAACTGATACCCAGATAAACATAGTTAGTAAGTATTACGGCTCTGTAACAAATCATGATTTGACGTTCGTTAATTAGCCATTGATTAAGAGCCCTTTCACACGAAGATTCTGTATGCGAGACACGCGTATCCGAGATACAGTATCGCGGTCGAAAACTTGGACTGTTGCATTCAGCGTCCGGCGGTTAAAGTTGCCGGAATGCAGAAATTCGGAATCCCGATACTGTATGCGTCGCTCATGCCGTGTGAATAGGTCCATTTGAATGTATGTTTAACCTGTATCTCGGATACGCGAATCTCGCATACAGTATCCTCCTGTGAAAGGGCTCTATAACTGATTATTCGAGTTACTTGAACTTTCCTATAACGAGTAGATATTTGCACTATCGCTGGCCTTCATTCATTTTTTATTTACGTTTTTTTTTCATTAATGCTTACCGCGTTCATCATAAATTACTATTGAATATTTCGGCGTTTGTTTAGATTAAGCGTCTGATTTATTTCATCAAGTAACCGAGTAAAGCCAGCTATTTCTCGTTGAAATACAGTTGTTACCATAAATTAATCTGCTAGAATTACTCATATCCTTCTTTTGATCAGCCATGATATATTTCAATTAACAGCAATACACCGATTCTTTGTTTGTCTATCTACCTATTTTATTTGATCAGCGGCGTTTAATTTCAATGTTCCAGAGGAGATGCCGCTAAAGTAAGCATCTGATTTTTTATTACTTTCGCTCAATAATTGAAACGTTCTGGACTTACTTTTGATTAATATTTGAGTATTTGTTTATCATCAACTTTAGTTTTTTTTTATTAATAGGTATTTGAGTATTTGTTTATCACTGCTTTGGTTTTTTTTTTGTTAATATTTGGATATTTGCTTATTAGACTTTGATTTTTGATTAATTTTTGAGTAATTACTTTTCTATTATTAATACTGATAAATTTCTAACTCTTTTTTGTTGTTTTATTGATCGGTTTTCTTTATAGAAAAATTTTGTCGCGAAGCTTAAGCTAAAACGAGATCCATATTTCTACTTTGGGTATTTCTCGCTTGTGCCATCTACAAGCCCGTGGCGCCTTATAAATAAAACCCACCCCTACTCTCTGACATTTGAGCTAAGGTCTATTTTGTACGCTCGGCGACAACTCGTTCTAGCCTACGTATCGACATACGTAAATTAATTCAATTTCTAATTGTAAATTCCCAAACTTAAAATTTTCCTCTCAATTTGAGATTATTCACTCTCAGTTCCTTCTAAGTTGGAGTGAAAGTTTTGCGCCCATTAGAAAGACAGAAAGAGCGTAACAAACTGCAGGCTACGTCACAGCTCACAGCCAGTGAGAGTTTTCGCATTGCATTGCAGATTTAAGCCAATTCGGCAATCCTATCCACCAAGCGCGCAGAATGTTTGTGATTGTTGGCAAATATTTGCAAACTCAATATTTGGTTGGTGGAAGCGTATATTACACGCATTCGCAAACGTTTGGTAATTATTTGGTAGTCTTCCGAGGGGTGTGAGTACGTACATCAAAGGAATTTGTTGTTTGTGTGTGTAGTTTGCTTTTTTAGTGGAGACGTTGCCACGAACAGTGATTAATTTAGTGAGAGAAAGCCAACGTTCAGAGCACCAGAGCAGAGTAAACAAATTAAAACTTAGATTATAAATTCTTTTTAAACTATATGCCAGATCTTGATATTTAAGTCGTTTTTCCACTCCGGTTTTTTGGATATTAACGTCGAGTGGGACAGATCAATGTCTATGAGATAGATTTTTTGTTCTTTTTTTAACAAACCATGCTATTTCGGTTTTTTTTTATGTTCTATGGTCTTATCGGTTAACAGCTGTTGGTCTCAATATATTTTATGATCTTCATTTTCTTTAAGTGGCGCTCGTTTAAAATTGTAGTACGGTGGGGGATCTCTTATTAATTTGCATTGCTGAGCTATATTTAGGTAGATAATGTCTGTAATGGTATTATGTCTTTGGAGGTATTGATTCGGTGCAAGGTAGGGGCATCCAGATGAGATGTGCTGGATTGACTTTTGGGTTTTACTGCACAATCGGCATTTATCATTTATGTTCGGCGACCTCGTGATTTTAAAGTAAGCTCTGGTAGGTGCCACTTGATCTTGTATTGCATGAAGAAATCCTTCCGTCTCTCCCCAGTCCACTGTAGTTTAAATAGAAGATAGAGCTTATTTTGTCTACGTTTTCATTACCGAGATCATTGATGTACCTTCCGTGTAACAGTTTAGATTTTAACGCCGCCAGATTTCCTTTTACGTTGTCCCTGACTTCAATTTGATGCGGATAATCCAGGTTTAACAGTGAGAGATTTTTATCTGCCGCGCTCACTCCCCTTTGTATTCTAATGGTTGCATAGGAAATACCTTTTTAATTCTGCCTTTTCTCTTTTACAGGTGTCCTCTATACTGCTGAGCCCAAGTCCGCCTTCTTTTCTTGCGAGGTACGGTATCGTGCACGAAGACGCCGGGTGATGAAGCTTATACTTGGTAAGTATTTTTCTAGTTTTCAGGTCAATCTTTTGTAGGTCTGTCGCGGACCACTTAAGAATGCCGTATGTGTACATTAGCACAGGTATTGCCCAAGTATTAACGGCTGCTATCTTTTCAGCTGCTGGTAAGTAGCATTTGGCTATCGTTGATGTTCTCTGGTAATAGGCTTCTGCTGTCCTTTCCTTCATTATTCCCTCTTGGATTCGTCCTGTTTGGAGCATCCCTAGATTCTTATAGGCTGGAACTGTCAGGGTCTGAATTTATTATTATTATTATTATTATTATTATTCCTTTAGCGATTAGAATCGATAAATTAAATTGTTTAAACGTATATTAACATATTTAAAAATTGTTGGGCAAGATAATAACTGCAAAATTTTACTTTGAATGTAACAGCAAACAGCGGACGTTCCCGAGACCCCGGTCACAGGTCTTCAGAGTTGCGCGCGCATTACATTGTTGATAAACACCATACATGCTTTTTTTAAGTTATGTTTGTAAAAAGTTTTTCTTCTCGATTTTGGGCATGCCTTGTTTTAGTTTTTTTTGGTTGCGCTCCGGAGCGAGCAGAGGGCTATGCATGAAGTGAAAATGAAATATAAAACAACTCTGAAGGCCTGTGCTGTGACCCGGTCCGCGCAACGTCTTGTAAAACCCACAATCAACAACTGCCGAGAAGGGCACTTACGATCGGTGAATCCAATACCAATCAAATTTGGTTATTCGTTTGAAATTGATTCAAATAAATCACCTGATAATTATAAAAAGAAATGTTGACAGACAATTTGTCAATGTTGTAATCTCTCAAATGTCATGTTGAAAGTCCATAGTACGATGTTTTTTTAAATTTAAATGGAAGGAAAAAGGTCTTGAAATGTCAATATTCTTTAAAATTTATCTGAATAGATTGTATATTTCAGGGTTACTGTTTTCCCAGCAATTTAAGATGGTCAATTCGGAGAAGCCAAAAACATAACCCTCTACCCTCTATTGCCTCATTTTTATAATGAAAAGTTGACCCATAGTTTACAGAATTCTTCCTGAAGAGAGACGTCTTAAATAGAAAAAATGGATTTTATACCAGTACAGATGAACGAGCATAAGGATTTCATTAAAACTATAGAATGGCATATGATGGATAAATCCAAATTTTTTCCTTTATCAATGCTGAGTTCATTCAGTGTTAGGTGTGCTTTATATCCTTTGACTTTAATTAAAACCAGGTTGCAAGTTCAGAAACACAATGATATGTATACTGGTAAGCTCTGTTATCGATTGTACCATTTAATTGTAACAATTTGTATTGCTTCCTTTTTCAATTCGAAATTCCTAAGCTTGAATCTAAGTGAAGAAAGAATACTTATAATGATGCGCTGGTATGTGCATTTGGCTTGATTTATACCTGAATTTTCATTTTAACCAATGCAAGTTAAGAAAAGTAATAGTCTTGGTAATTTTTGAGCTTTTGCTGTTTTAACAAAGTTTTTGTAGAAATAGTAAAAAAGTCTATTTGAATGTTGTGCAAATGATTAGCACCCTCAATAGTTAATGAAAATCTTGTATTTTTGGCAGAACTTGTTCTTTTGCTTGCTTCAGGTACAGAACCAACAACTAATCAAAACTTGAACTTTGGAGAGTTTTGTTGATGCTCTTAAACATATGCATGAGATTTCAATGGTCAAGCATGACTCATACAGCTTTCCTTATTTATGCAACAATTTTTTAAAAAGACAAAAGCCCTTATCTTAAACAGTGGCCATCTTCTTTATGCATAAGCGCATCTGGCTTTATAAGACAATTCTAGATTATTAATGATTTACAGAATTTGGATTTACATCATATTATTTCTTTACAATTTTATTAGCAATTTCATCATTTTGAATCTTGACAAATTATTGCTTTAAATTTTTCATCCTAGAGTACCTACCAGAACTTTTAGTCTCCATTGTAATATTCAAATTTTCCAATATTTAGGTTTTTAGTTTTGATCCTGTTGTCTTGTAATTGTGTATTATGTTCTTAATTGGTAATATATTACAATAAGAATTATCTACGCATATTGCTTAACAATATTTTTTTCTTCCAATGAATAGGTACCTAAGTTCCTTGAAAATTCCCAGTCAGTAATCATTATAACTTAGTGTGACATTCGAGTACTGGTGGTTTTATATCAGACAATTTCTTTGACAAAGAAGTTTGATGAAATATTTGGTTCAATTTATTTGAAGTTCGAAGTGTAAATTAGGAAATAATTCGCTAACTCCTTTGATGCAAATGACAAAGCTACCAGTTAATTTCATGATATTGCAACTGCCCATTATTCTTTATCCAACAACTTTAACTCTTGTCTTGTTTCTGCTCGACTTGTTTGATTCTACTTTGTTTTGTTGTGTTTCATTGTTTTTGAAAATGAAGATTAAGGAAATCATTCATAAAAACAAATTTCTGCTGAAGCAATGATTGTTGCTACAATTGTAATTTTGTGTACTGCTGAAAAAACAAAAAAGTTGATGTTACTGCAAAAGTGTGGACAAATATTTTATGAATAATTGTATGTCTTTTAATCTGTCAAACAAATTTGACACAATGGCCTAGAAATATCTTTGATTTAAAATTTACTGTTAACTCTCTCAAATTTATTCATGGTCCACTTGATCCAACTTGTTTGGCAAGAAGTTTGATAAGTGTAAAACCACCTTTAGGTAGGATGATTTCTCTCTCCTTATAAGCGTGGCACACAATTACCTATTTGTTATGTTTTTTTTTTTTGAGTAGCTGAAGGTAGGCACTTTTAATATTTCTAAAATATTGTTGCAGGTTTGTTGGATGCTTATGGCAAAATATACAGATATGAAGGTGTTTCTGGCTTATACAGAGGTTTTTGGTTATCTTCAGTGCAAATAGTCAGTGGTAGGTAAACCCATTTTATATTTATAATAAGTATGTATGACTTGTAGGAACATACAGGTAGTGGCTAGTACACTGACAAGTAATAAACCTTATAAGAAAGTCAGAAATAATTTTTCTGAACATGAACATTAATGGTGTCTTCTTTACATTTTTACTGTTATTTATTTTATGATACACTTTACAAATTGCGTTCTGTGATGGTTAACCTCATGGTTAACCATAGTAGATATCTAACGGTATCCTTTAATGTATGTTGCATTCAATTAGAGCAGTTTTAATCAAACTATTCTGCATTTTATGCATAAACCAATCCATCTTATCTATTTCTACTTACTTGGGTAGTATAAAGTAAAAATCCTTAGTGACCTTCTAATATCTATTTAAATTGTGGCATACTAAATTTATATAAAATAGTTTAGACTTTTCTTGAATATAGGTATGAAATGTTTTAATACATACTTAATTCTTTCTTAGGCCTCTTCCATTTTACTAAAGGCACTATCTGTTCTAAAATAAGCTGGTACTGTTACCATTTGTGATCTTGTTTGAAAAAAAAAATATGTTCATGAAATTGTTAGAAACATTGTCGTGCCATAAATAAATAATTGCGCTACTTACTTACTATTGGTATTATTATTAGTTCATTAGTTGTACTATTACTTTTGGTATCTTTACTGCTACCACTACCACTTAATATTTAAATTCACTGGAGCTATGGTAATATACCGAGAGTATATTCACCCCACACTTCCCTTATGGGTCTTAATTAAACCAATAGGAAGTGACAGTTAATGGGCGGAGCTAGATAAGCGAGGGAAAACGCATGGCCCTCCGCTCGCTTCGCTCGCCTCGGGGGGGTAACCAACTAAAACTAACCCAAAGCATGCCCAAAATTAGTTCTAATCTAGCAGAAAAAGTTACTGGCTTTGTTTTTACATTTTTCAAATTTCATAAATTCCATCTAGGTCCACCAATTAACTGTCACTTTTGTGCATTCCTATTGGTTTAATTAGGACCCATAACAGAACTGTGCGGTGGATGTACTTTCGCGGTAAGCTAATGACTGATTATTGTTTCAGCAGTCAGTTTCTGTTAGAGTTTGTGTCCGAACAGTCTACAGTTTTAGCCTATATAATATTATGTTTTATTGTATTTTTCTGTTTTGCTTTGACCTGATATGTTTTTAATGTGTTGCCTAAAGTGTTTATGTAGCTTATGAACATTTGAACTATTATTATCTGTACCACAGTATAGGGGTCTTTAAAGTATTATGGTAGTAGTCTCAGGATATTACAAGCCTCATATCGCTCTAAAATTTTGTTGCTTAGTCGTAGTCGGTTGCTTATAAGCATTAAGAAGCATTGTTTTAAAATATCATATTACAAGCAACTTGTTCTATGAAACTTAATGGCAGCTATATATAAAAATGTTTCTATCCTGAAAACATTTTATTCCTATGAGATTTCCTTGTTTGTTCTGATCTTTACTTCACTCTCGGTATTGTGACCATTAAATTTTTGAGTCAGTTACCCGTTGACCTATACCTACCTCATCATTTTGTTGTCAGTCAATTACAAGAGAAGTTTTTATTACTTCATAATATTTTTCCTAGCTTAGTTTTGGGTGGTCTCAGTCAAAAGTTTGTTAGGCCTACCATTTTTTGTATTTTTCAATTTAGAGGCCATCCTACTATTTTAAGGCATTTTACTTATACATATTTTGTGTTGGAATACATAAATAATTTATTCTTATTTCTCCATTTTTTAACCGTTAAATGCATTTAGTAATTTTGGAACTACTTTATTCATAGCACATCAGGAATAATAACCATTTAGTTATTCTATCATTAAATCGATAATTAAATCTAAACCTGGATAAATATCGGTGTGATAATAACAAACATGAATATTACAGCAATCTCAATTCAATTTATTTGACTCCCCTCACCTGTTTAGTCTGGGAAAAATGAACCTAACCCAATGTAGCTTCTGACGAAGTATCGTGTAGTATATGCAGTGAAAACCCTTAAATCATCTCATCTATAACAATGTGCATCCCGTGGATTATGTAGGTTCCCAGTCGCTTGTTATATTGATAATTAAGAACTTTCACTTAGAATTATTTTTTGGCGAAACCCGTAAACATAGCACCCTTAAAAGGTTTGTTATTAGTGCAGGCATCCATTGACTGAATCCTGCATCTCGCCTTGCTAAGTTCTAGAGTTTCTAATTTCGGTTAAATATTTCCTACATTGGTTGGAATAGCTGAAATGACGAAAGTTGATTCCTCAAAGTGTAATGGCTATTTGAGCCACAATACAAAAAAAACCTCCTCGAGGCTAGTGTTTGTCTTGGTTGGTTAAAGTATTTATATAGAAAGTTGTTCCTCATAAAATTCTCTACAAAAAAGGTTCTGTAACAATTTCCCCCTAAAATGTCTAAGTGTTTGATCAATAAAGCACAAACCAAATCAGGATAATTCATTAAATATATGTATGGCTTATTACCCAAAGCTCCCAAAGTGGTCTTACCCAAAAAAAGTAAAAATATAAATCGATAATCACTATTTCACACTCGACAGTGTAAATTCGGGACGATGGCGGCAGTTGTCAAGATTTCGTTAACTGACCAAGAACCCGTCGCCGTCGGATGCTGCAAGTTGGATTCAATAATATCAGAATTCTCACTTTTAGTATGGGAGCTGGCAGACAATATAGTGAACGATATTTTTCAAAATTTTTACCCATAGAGAAGAAGTGTTTGATAATCGAATATACCAATATTGATCGTCTGCCGATTCAAAGTGGTAGCTTTAGTTGAAGGGGTGAACTCAAAAAAGGGTTTGTTTTCAATTCTGATGGACAAGATTTTTCAATTTTAATTTTTCATGAAATAGTTAAGATAATTACCACAGATATTAAATGTTTGTAGGCAGACGATTTTTTTGACAGCTCTACTAAAGCAGACGCCTGTCGAACATTACCTAAATAGGGCATTGGTGAATGGCATTCAAAAACGGTTTTTTTATATATCGATTCATCTGTCACCAAATAGTAATAGGACATAAAGGCAGACGATTTTTTCGGCAGCAATTTTTTGGCAGACGCTGTCAAAATGATAAATTGACATTTAGTAAATATTATTTTTCAGAGGTGAATATTTAACAGTGTTAAAGTAGTGCTTTCGAAATTGATGTCGACATGCATGCAGAGGTTTCTACTGCCATATTAATGAATAGCAGGCAGGTGTCAAAATGACGGACATAATATTTTAGTTAACGTCATTTTTCAGAATTAATTTTTTACCAATCGATTCACTAGGCATTAAGTAATAATACACATCAGCAGACGATAAATTCGGTAGCATTTTTGTTGCAGACGTTCTGAAATTAACGTCTATAATAAGGCAAAATTTAAGTAGGAATATTTTTAAAGTTAGCACCACGTCTACCATTTTGACTTCGACCCTGATAGATCTAAAAAATGCAGCCTAAATAGTTGAAACAATTTTTAATCATAGATAGGTACTCTTACACAACAAATATAACAAAATAAAAAAACGCAAAAG